>LNGK01000004.1:3441145-3550052 GCA_001510575.1 Knoxdaviesia capensis | reverse complement strand
CCCCCCCCCCCCCCCCCCATCCGCGCTCATATGTGACAGGATTCATTCACACTTTTGCTCAGAAATAGCAAGAAAGTGTTGAAACCCAAAACCCGTCCACGATCCCGCCTTGTGTGGTGATCCACCCGAACGGCGGCTGCCGGGGATAAAACAGAAAGAAACAACCTAATCGAGGCAGGAGAAGGAAAAAAAAACAAAACACCAACGTGTGTATCAGCGACCGAACCCACCCACATTTTCCTTTTTTTTTTTTTCTTTTTTTTCTGGCGAAGTAATTTATGTCTGTCTGTCCCAAGAGGGCGCGTTAGGTTAGGTTGCAACGGTGGTGGTCGACACGCATCAAGGAGGATCCGGCGAGACGACGACCAGCAGCATACAAACGAGCAGAAAAAAAAAAGAAAAAAAAAAAGGAAAAAAAAGGAAGAAGGAGGCCCTCCTTCCCCCCTCTCCTCTCTCACACCCCCCTCCCCCAATTAGAGTTGAGCTCGATAGAGTTGCACCTTTCTCATTCGAACCAAGAGATATCTACTCGGTCGCACATGGCGCATATGCATGCAAAGTTGCATGATGCAGAGCGAGTGCAGCAGAAGTGGCTGCTGCAGTAGTCTTCTTCTTTTTTTTTTTATTCTCACACACTCGCTCGTCGCCCACGTCTCACTCCTGGCGCTATCGAAGTAACCTGCAGCAAGCAAAGCAAGCTTCAGGTCGAAAAATTAAAAGTAAAAAGCAACATATTGACGTATGCCGGCGCTTTCCATGCTCGGTGCTTCTTCCCATGCTCCGTCGTTCCTCCCTCCCCTCTTTTTCCTCCTTCCCCTCGCTTCCTCTCCTCCGCCCCTTCCCTCGTTCCTGTGCTTTCATCCCCCCTCTCTCTCTCTCCTCTCCCTCTCTCTAGCGCAATGAACCTTTTTTTGTTTTCCCGCTCGCGCCCAATATCGGCCACCTTAACACCAACACCCTGATTGGCCGATGGTTCTCTTCCCTCTCATTTGTCTGCATGCCCAAAAACAGTGGGTTAGCCCCGGCGGCTTTCTCGCATATTGCGATATTCATGCCATTCCCCGCTCTCCCCCTCCCCCGAAACAGAGGCGAATCACCCACCACCTGTTTTGATTACTTGGAGTGATTGTGTGTTTGGCGAAACCTTGATATTTGGCGGACGTAAATAGGCCGGCCTCCCACTACAGCGGGTTTTATATCGGCGTGCCGTCACCTTCTTCTTCCAGATAAACACCCTCGCCGTAGACCTGCGTGCTTGTACGACAACGGGGCATCGCAGCCACTCGTTGATTTCGTCTGCCCACCCCGCATCTTCTCCCCTCCACAGATAAAACATCCACGGTGGACACTATACATGATACAGCTGCCCTCCGACGATCGCCGTATATACAGTGCTTTGCGCTGATAGATGGGCGAGGAGGCTGGTATTGAGTGATATCCGGCGTAACCTGGACATGGGCTTTTGCCTCTCCTATGCTTTGGTACAGGAAATCCTACGACACGTGCATATCACACATGGAGACGGGATGTCGGAGCGCGGGGGAGGAACACGCCGCCCGTCTTACCCTGTCTGCACCGACAGCAACTTGCACTCATCTCTTTCGCCGGATTCAGCGGATTCCTTCACCCCAAAAAAAAAGGGAAGAAAAACACCCTCGCGATGGGTTGTACCTGTTTCTCCCCCNCCCCTTTTGTCTCTGCGTTCCCCTCTTTTTTCTTGCTGTTCTCGCTTGTTTGTCTCCTTGGACCCTTTAAAAAACCACCCGCGTGGATGTGAACAATGTGCCGTGTAACAGGGACGGTAGATACGAGCGAGGTTTGAAAGGGTCTGAGCAGGCCTGCTATCCGGCTTCCCCAGAACCCCCTCCGGTGGAATATGGCCTCTCGTGACTCTCTCTCGTTTCTCTGCCGTGTTGTGTTGCGGTTGCGGGTCGGTCGGTGCTCTTACACCAGTCGGGTTGTGTTTTTGCCCACCCACCCCCTCCTCTATCGGACATCTATGGGACGGCTGCCAGTGGAATACTAAGACTCACAGGTAACGGAACATTAACACCACGCCAACTTGGAAACCTGATATGGTTCTTTTTGTCTCCTCTTCTCGGCTGCTCTTATTCCCTCCCCCCCCCCCTCCGGAGGTACTTATATATACCTACCACATATGTACTTTGCGCACACACGACCAGAAACACTGGCCGGAACCCAGCCGGCATATTACTCTGGAAAACAGCCAAAAAGATCCCGTGGTTGCCAGTCGGGCCGGGAAGACGCAGTGCGGTGGCCGGGTTTTTCCCTTCGCAAACCTCTACGAGAAATGACATCTTTGTTTTTCTTCAAATGAATGCGCCGAAAAGGAAAAAAAAAGTGCACTCAAGAGCGAGCCCGTGTGATTGAACAACACAGAAACAAAAGGGACCCCGTTTAGGGGAAAAGAAAAAAAAAGAAAAAAAAAACACCGTCTTGGCTTGCTCAGAGTCGTGGTGTAAGCTGAGCAGCACTGACTGGCCAAATTGGCGGTTTTTGGCATCCCCCAACTTCTTACATGCGGTTTGCAGCACAGGTCAAAGACCGCGCATCACAGGGTTAAAATGGCCCGCCCACAAGGTCTTGGTATCGAGGAGCCGTCCAACCTCCAACCTCCAAGCACCGCTAGGCCGTAATATCATGCCACTTTCACGCACCCGGGACACTGAATTGAGTAAGAATAACGGGGAGGACGATATCCATAGTCTATGGAAGTGTCCATGTTGTGTCTCTCTTTGTTTCACGCGCTTAAGCGAGTTGATTGATCTGCCTATAACACTGGCCTGCCAGCCATGACTGACGATGTTCACACACACACATACACACACACACATACCTCCGGGGGGTTTTGGTGCACAGGAGCTTGGCGTGTGGGGTTCCATTACCAGCAGGACGTATTTGTCGTGTATGTGTATGGCTTTCTGATCCTCTCGTGCAAGAACAAAGATGTTCTGCATGGATACTGCATATGGCAATGATTTCATCGCGAGCCGTGGGTAAACAGGAAGCAGTCCAAAGGGTTCCGGTGTGCGTTACGCAGGAAAAAAAAAAAGAAAAAAAAAGCAATCAGCAACCAAACCACATGAATTGGCTGGAGGAGGTGATTGCATCATAGGATCTCTCGACGGGCGGGTCCCCGTAATCTATTGTGTCTCGCTGTGACAAGATAAAGTATGTCAGGCCGCTTCTATCCCCCCCGCTGTGGTGCTTGCCGTGCATACATTATCACGATAACCAAAAAAAAAAGCCCGCAACTGTGTGTATATGGAGTCAACCTTAAATTGGGAGGGTAAGAAGAAAAAGAAAAAAACCAGGAAACAACCTAAAATTATCGTATCCGGACCGGGTGTGCCGGGCTATCTTTCTCTCTCTCTCCGGATACACTCCGAGTCCCCCCCCCCAGCGTCACGATTTGCGCGCGAACAGGTGAAAATGGACCAGAAAGTGGAGCCAAGCCAGCAGTAAAGGCCGGCTGCATGGAGACAAAGTTTGCTCATGGGCACCCTCCCCGGGTCTCCCCAAGCAGGGAACACCCTTGTGCGGTGCGAGGAGCGGAGGGGGGTTTGACACCGGTATCGTCAAGTCAACCGGCTCTTTGTTTTGCTACCGGCCGGAAGAAGCTACACAGATTAAACAAGAGAGAGAGAGAGCGCGAGAGACAGAGACTCCAGGGGGGTGGGCGTAAGCGCCACGTCGCGGTGACTCAACTATGAAGTCAGACCGGGGTGGAGGGGTCGAACAGGAAAGAAAAAACACATCGGGGGCCGCTTTTGAGAAGTCCAAGTTGGGCATCATCGAACCCCGTTTGGTGATCATCGTGAGCGTTTGGCTACAGGTTAAGAGACACAAAAGAACCAGGGGGAGCATAAACGTTCTCTTGGGCTTCAATGATGGAGGAGGAGAAGTTTGCCAGGTGCCGCCCACACACACACACTCACACACACAGCCGCGTGAGGTGGCATCGGGGGAACCAAAGAACAGAACCGCCATGGAAAGAAGAAAAAAAGTATTATCACACAATCACACACCGCAATTCCCAATTCCTGCCACATACAGAACCGCCCGTCCGCCCGACTGTTCCGTCTTCCAGAAAATGATCACGTTGCGACAAACGGTGAACAGATAAAACCCCCAAAGCACACAACATGTCCCAGTCCGGGATCGGCACTGGGTTTCCAGAGACAGAAGGAGGGGTGAATGAGAGGGGGGGAGGGGGGGAAATAACAACGGGTAGGAGCAATTGAGCAAGATCAGGATTTGGGAATTCTCGGGTTTTCTTTGGTTTGCGTGTGGGTTTGTGGGTTTGTGACTGGGACGATGGGCCCATGCACGGCGGGCGTGATTGGGTGGCGGAACGGCTGGGATCTTCAATTGGGGCTGTCAAAATGTTGGTTGACGACAGAGTGCATTAGGCAACAACCCAAAACTGGGTTTTTTTTTTCTGGTCTTCCTTGCTGCGCATGCCATATGTCAGTGCGGATGGTGAGAGAGAGATAGAATAACCACACTGTACAGTAGAGTTACCAACACAAGCCTGATCATGCCCCCTGCTGCATGCACAGTCTCGCACCGACCAAAAAATGTACTGTACTTATATTTGGCGTGAAAATACGGCCTGGTGTGAGCATGAGACCCCTCTCGGGGCAGGCTGGGTTGTGTGTGCGTGAGTGAAGCCGTTATTCATGCAGTTTAATTCATCGGCTTAAAGGCCTCACCAAAGAAACTCAAAAAAGGGTTAGTATCTCCCCTCCCACACACGCGAGAATCCAACCTGACGAAAATGTGACAGATCAGTCCCAACTTCTGGGCCAGCGCTCCATTTAGGACTTATGACTTCCACATCGGGCGATGTGAGAGTGAGACGTGAAGCCCAGTACGGTATACACCAAGACCGTCCAATGCCGATAGACAGCGCAACTATACGAAAGAGAAAAAGAGGAGAAAAGTCCGGCCGAGCATACACTGCAAAGCTCGTATATCAAACACGCAAAGACGCCGATATAACGTGCTTCGCTTCTCTGGTTGGGGGTATTTTGGGGAAAGAGCGCTGGCAGGGAAGGGGCAGGCAAAGAAAGGTCCACCGGACCAGTTCCTGAAACATCGACAGTCAGCACACATGAACACATGACCTCTCTCGCTCTTTCTCTCTCTCTCTCTCCCTCTCTCTCTCTCTCGCGTCCGTCCGTCGTTGCCATTCTGATTTCTTCCTGCTGCTCACCCTCTCGAGTGGCAACGAACTAGGGGGCTTATAGCTAAATGCTATGTGAGCGGTTTAGCCGGCTGGCTCTGCATTCCCCCTCGCCGAATTCACCGCCGTATATCCGAACAGCTGGTTCTTGGCTCTCTTGGGGAGGCATGGTTGTCAGTGTGTTCCTGGGTGCTGGCTGGGCTTTATTTTGCCTGTGTCACTCTCTCAAAACTTTCCAGTGACCGAACATGTCTGTCACAGCTGAACCGAGCAAACCCACCACCAGCCAAAAAAGAATCAGGTTTACGCGTCCCCTGCGGCTGCTTGCGCAGCACACAGCCAAAAGAAAAAAACGTAAACCCCCCTGACTGGCCAGCGCTCGCTCTGTCGTGTAATTATTCCCGCCAAGTGACTTAACCCAAGCTTGCATCGGTCAACCCCGAGCGTGTCCTGACCCTAGTAGTGAACACAACGGTTCTCTTCATGGGGCGTTCTTTCGGTATACAGGAAAACATGCCCGCCTAGGCATTCTTCTTTGGCAATTCAGTGTGGCGAGTGCAGATTGCCGGCTAACACATGTAAGACTACACACAAAGAGAAAATGCTCCCGTTGTCTGTAACTCCCTCGCTTCCCCCCTCTGTCTATTACGCGCGGCCTTTCTCGCGCGGTGACGACTGGTTACAGGTTTCCACGGTCATCGTACATGGACATGCACAAGAGAGAGAATGCGCTGTTCGGCTTCGCGGTGCCGTGTGCCGTGTGTACTGTACACGAAAGAGGGCTGGGCTACTGTACAGTACACACCCACCACCACTGTCTGGCTTGTATCTGGAAAGAGTTGCTTGCTGTGCCTACCTGTTTCGGTGGCCACCACAGCATGGCCCCATCTCCGTCTCCATGGCTTGCGTCTGCCGCGTCTGAAATGCCGCCTTCCGCGGAGAACACAGAATGTCGTGCTGGCAACCAGGAAGGTGTGTTGGGTACGGCTGCTTTTTCCATACGCCAATGTGATTCATCCCTGAAAAGGAAGAAAGAACAACGCATGTTCACGGATATCGGGGGGATTTGTTATTTTTTTTTCGTGGACCTTCATCCGAAACGTCTTAGTGCGTGGATGTGCCAAGCTGAGCAGAGCGAGTAACGGCAACAATAACGGCCACCACTTACCCGCGCCTCCCCCAAAAGCAAAGCACAAAAGAAGGGGGAATAATGTCGGGAAATTAAATATCCATCTATTTCACCTGTGAAGGGGGAAAGAGGCCAACCACCAACTGCGGACAAGGAATATAATAGGTTCCGTGCAGATGGGGAGTTAGCGGTCTTGGTTTTTTTCTTTTTTTTCTAGTGTTTTTTTTTTTTTTTTCTCTTTACGGCGAGGGGGACGGGAACTGCAGATATCCATAGGATCATTCGTCTCTCAACCTAAAGGAACCAAAAACGTGGTTTTTTTTTCTTCTTCCTTTTCTTCAATTTGTGCCCTGGTCCAAATATAAACAGAATCCGATTATTTTTAGGGCCCTGGACAGGGGTCGCTGGCTCACCCTGGCCAGCTAAATCCCCATCAAGGACGTCATCGTCCGTCTTCTCGGTGCAACTTGGCCTGACCCCAGTCGGGAAGAGAAAAACCAGTTAAGAAAGGAAAAATACGGGAAAGGCTCATCCACCACACAGAATTCCTCGAGCCAGGGGGTGGAAGGGGTGGACACCGGGGATAAAACGATGTGAAGAGGGGTTTGCCAGAGACGGGGAGGCGCGATGTGGCCGTCATTTTTTTTGGGGCACTTAGCCAAGCAGTGTGATCACATTGCATCCTTTCTTGTTTGCGTGGTAGATACTGTAGATATTCAGTCAAGCGATCGTCATGGAGATGGATTACGGACAGAGTGTGTCTCTGAGCATTCTGGTCGGAGTCAAGCCGGAGGCAACACGGTAATCCCCCACGCAGCGTAGCAACCTCGGGGGGATAGGCCTCGTGTTGGCGCGTTATTCTGAGGCTTGCAACGCACGACCAGATACAGCTGCTCGGCCTAGCCTCATCCAAGAGGGGCAGCGTCTATTTGTGGCAGTTTTCTCGTGAACACGCACGAACATCAGGTAATTCTATCCGACGACTGCAATTACGTCGGGACTCGCTGAGTGGGTGTGTATTTCCAAAAACAGGTTGATCACCCGAAGGGAAAAAAGGGCAGAAATCCACATCGAGTACACACACCCTTCTTCAGCCCAGTTCAGGCAAGGCCATGGCCACCTCAGAGCAGCAAAAGAGTTATAAAATAAAATAAAATAAAATAAAATTAACCAGGGCCAGTCGTGTGGCTGCCAACTCCTCCTCACTTGTGAAACCTGACAGCCAACACCCAGTTTGATCTTGCTGATGTTGAGATGAGGGGTTGTTGTGTGGTGTGTGGGCGGTTGTTCTTCACCGCAACTTCGATGCAGCGTTCTAAAGCCCTCCCCGCCTGGTAGTGGGACGTCTATTGGTGAGGCGCCGAGCATGGTGGTGGTCCTTTTTTCCAGCTGACTTGTCCGTTTTTGGATTATTCAATGTTTTATTTATACATCCTTTTCGATAAAAATATATATTGATTCCGTGGGCAAGAAAAGGCGTCTATTCGTCCTTTTTTCTGCGGATGGCTGTGCAGGCTGCGTGTAACCTGCCCGTGTGCCGTGCAGCCAGCCGGCCAGCCAGCACGCGTTTCCCATCCTGTTGCTGCAGACAGACGTTTCTATTTTACTCTATTTTTGTTTTTTTTTTGTAACGTGCGAGTGGTCGGTCGTCTTTTGTGTTTCAGCAGGGCCGGACAGACTTGCGAACTCGCTGGCATCAGCTCTCTCGCAGGTGTGGTGGCAGCAAACGCACGCACGTTGCGTGCGTGGTGGTGTCAGGTCGGGGGACTTTGATATTAGTCACTTGTGTGCTTCTTGTATTCTTTGCGCCGAGATGGCAGCAGAAGCGGCCCTGATGGTACCGTTTCGTTGGGAAGAAAAGCCCCTTCTGCATGGACAATGGACGGGCTGATACATGCAGACAGGAACTGACGTATATACAGTCCAGTGTAGCCCCGTTTTCGCTTCGTCGTGTGTCTTGTCCGGATGCAAAATGTCGGCATGGATATGTGCTCACGATATAGCGGTCAGGACGACGCTGTACTTCCCACGGCAAGGCGTGGTACAACGCGCAAAAACCAGAAACCGGCCGCCACGTCTGTACGTGGCATAATCTCTCTCTCTCTCTCTGCTCTGGTGGTAGTAATGGAAGTGTTATAAGCCACCCCCAGCTGTGTGGTCATCTGTACGTGTGTGTGTGTGTGTGGGCTGCTACCCAGGCGCAGCACGGCTGGGGGAGGAGGCTTTATTATTTTTATTTTTATTGCTTATTCGGTGTTGCGTTGTATGCATGACCGGTCGACACATGTCAAGAAATAGTAGCTGCGCACATGGTGCAGGATTGCTGCTTCGCAGCCCGGACCAGAAAACAGATCCAGAAATTGGTGACTTACGGGCACCAGTCAGGTTCGTGATGGCCGGTGGTGAAGAAAAAGAAGCGAGCGGGAATTACTCGGGACACTCAATTTCCGGGCTCGGGACGGGGACACGAGTAATGCGAACGGAGGATGTGAGAGTTACTATTTCTATCACCTACTGGACCATGTGCAGTATGAATGTTCCTCAGGTATCCCAATGTGTATGCTTCACATGTAGCTAGCTATATCTGTACAGTACACACACTTGCTGTCGCATGCCCTCCTCTCCCCCTTCGAGGGAGGAAGCCCTTACGGCATCAATACTACACACCCAAAAAACCCAGCCGGCCAAAAGTTCGCCACTCTGGCTCTCGCTATCTCGTCCTGGTGCCTGGCTTGGCCATGTGCTGTTAATGAACAATTTCGGGGAGAAAAAGGGTGGGTGTATACTGTATACAGACAGAATCCTGTTTGGCCCCTCCCTCCTCGCTCCCTCCCTTGAAGGAGTGAAACCCCGTTTGCACTTCTGCCATTGTCGTCGACACAGAAAAAAAAATAAGACGGAATATATATCAGAGACAGGCGTACTACTGTCCGGCAAGGCCGTGGTTGGTCAACGTTACAGACCGCAACATTTGAGGAATTGATTATCATTCCGAGATGGAGAGTGGGGAGAGGGCTGAGTGCGTGGACTGTGTCACGGCGACGAAGGAGCTTTATGGCAATTTGTTCCTCTTTTGGGGGGGTGCGAAGAAGGAAGCAAGGAAGCAAGGAAGGAAACGGGCATTGGGGAAGCAAGGCCGAGAATTGGGTATTTTTTGTTCGCTCGGTGCTGGCTGCTGTTGCTATTTGGGAGAACCTGCATGCATACCTTCAGATGCTCATACAGGCAGATTCAGCCCAACAGCGAGGGACAAGAAAAGACACGGCGCGTGTGCCTATGTTACACATACCAAAACTCGTACCTAAGGCACATACATACAATACAGTACGTGGAATCGGGTCTGGTGTGCTAGAGTGCGTGGATCTCCTCACCCTAGAGGAAAATGGTCAATTGCATGATTTGTGCCCTTTTTTATATTTTTCATTTTATATTTTTATTTTTTTTAAAGGTGGGTTGGCCATTTAAACGCAGTCCTCGTTCGGAGTCCCTATACCGAGGGGTCGTGGCTTTGGTGGATCCAGGGCGGCCAGCACGGACGGCCACTTCGGAAGTTGAGTCATATACAGCGCAGAGTGTACAGCAGCAACCAGCAAACAATGTATGCAAATTCCACACGACGACAACGAGAGCACCACGTTGCTGGCTGTCGCAGAGAGACGGGCAGGGCCACAGCGGCCCGGGCTCAGGTGCCAGCACATCCATGAAGGAGGGAAGAAAAAAGAAGAAAAAAAAGAAGAAAAAAAAGAGAAAAAAAGAAGTCGGTGTGGGAGGACTCAAGCTCCAGTGACAGCTGGCTGGCAGCCACACTGGTCTCAATGGGCTGCAAACAGCTCTCCCGACAAAAAGTGTGTGTGTGTGTGTGTGTGTGTGTGTGCCTGAAAATTAGAAGATCATCTGGAGAACCATCGACAGCTTTCTAAGACTTGATAGGTGGCTTGAGGCGAAAAGAGAAACCTTGGTGGCCACACACAGACCTTATGCCTCAATCCAAAGCCGGGCAAGGAAGAAGGAGCTGGACTGTCCCTAGCTCGTTCCCCTTATTTTAGGGTTTCTGCACTAATGGGCCAGGTTTTTTAGCGGAGAGTGCTGCTGTTTTTGCAGGTTTGGCAGTCAATTGCTCTCCAGGAAGGCGCTACTCTGTAAGCGGCCGTTCCACGGAGACCCGCAGAAATGCTCGCTGAATGGCCGAACCCCTCTGAAAAGAAAAAAAAAGAAAAAAAAGTATTTTTAACTTTTTATTTTTCCCTTTTTGTCTCCCAATGGCTGCCAGCCAAACTTCATCCCACCTCTTTTCGCTTCCCTCGTCGACTCCGAGGGTTTTAACTTCCAAGACACACCAGATATCTCAGCACCATGGATGATAGTAATACCTCGATTGCACGCCGGCCGCCGTTTCCTGCCCGTACACACAGATGAACCACCTAAAGGTCTGGGAAAATCCATTCCTCTCCATGATTGCAGCCGGCCATAATGAAAGAAAATTCGTCGTCGAGCACGCTAAGTTTGAAGAAAAAAACCGGGCACAATCCCAAAAGCGCGCCCACCACTTTGCCACAGCAGTAAATATTTTTTTTTCTCTTCTCTTCTCTTCTCGTGCAATACCTGCTCTACTATTTTCCTGAACTTTCTATTCCTCCGTGGTGCTTTTTCTCTGGGTCACCGAGCGAACTGAATCCGTCCATCCCATCCCATCCCATCTTTTTTTCTGCTGCATCAATGCTGCATCAGCCAACTTTTTTTCTGGGCCAGTGAATTACCCCCCTCCGTTCCGGATCAGGAAATCTTCACCAGCAACACAAAACCTAAGTCTCTTTTCCTGTTCCTTTTTTTTTCTTTCTCCGATTTTGGTTCAACTGTCGTCCGGATCGCCGAAGCTTCATCCTTCTCCTGCCTTCCTCCGTCGGCACCTCGTCAATTCCCACCGAGGATTCCTCTTTTTTTGTCATCAAACATCGCCCGGCTGTTTCGACCGACCTGTGTTTGGCCGATTGATGCTGCTTCCTGCCTGCCTGTCTAGCCAAACGTGATTACTTGCCCACTTTGTCCGCATCGTTCGTTCCTTCCCAAGCCAAGAGACAGACTTACAAATAAGACTCGCAGGAAAGAACGATCGAAAATCGGGAGCCACACCCCCAAGACTCTTCATCTGCTTTTCTGGTGTTCTTCCAAGACTCGCTCGCTCGTTCTCTCCAACTTTCTGCTTCTTTCCCTTCCCCCCCACTCATCCTCTCCTTCCCTTTCCCTTTTCTTGCTCGTTCCTCCCCCTCCACACTCCACCCCTTCCTTGCCCTGTGTTGTCTCTTTTTTTTTTTTCTTGCCCACACCCACACACACCCCCCTTTGTCCCTTTCGTTCCTTCCCTCCCTCCCTCCCCTCCTCCCTGTCGTTCTCTCCTTCCAAGACAACCCACCACCGCCTTCTCGTCGATCCATCCTTCCATTGTTTACTGTCCCACGCCATTCATTCTTCACTGCGTGCATTCCACACTCCTTCCCACTAACTTCACTGCTCTCACCCCCCTACTCTTTTTTTTTCTCCCTTGTTTTCCTTTTTTTCTCCTTTCCCACCCCTTCCTTCCCTCTGCAACTTCACCACGAGTAACAGCTATTATCCGACACCTGCTTCCCTTCAGGATTCCCGCTTTTCTGCTTTTAAACTTTTTTCTCTTTTTTCGGTCTTCTATAATCCCCGGCTTTTTTTTTCTCTTCTTTTTGTATATAACTCTTTTGGCATTCCCACTCTTCTTTTCCTCTTTACTCCCTCTTCTCTATATCTTCGGTTGTCTCCGTCCCATCTCGTCTTATCTTATATATCCTCTCTCAATCTTTCCTCAATATACACACTGTATTCTTCCAGTTCTTCTCATTCACTCTTTTCGGTCTTTCGGTCTCTTCCATCTTCCATCACTACACCCAACGACATATATCGCTTCTCTCAGATGATTGACTCACATCCGCCTCATCTCTATATTTTATACCAACATTGCTTAACTTCAACCACCACTTCATAGCCTCGACGACAACGGTCTGCCTTGCCTCCTTTTTTCCTTGGCTGTGATCTGTACTTCTTCCGTCAGCTGTTGTGTCGGCCACTGTGCCGGCCACTCCATTTTCGATCCACTGTGTCGTGCTGTTGCATTCAGAAAGCACTTTGTCAACCTCTTTCTCCGAAGGACAAGACATCGGCCTCGGGTCTTGATTGTCTTGTCCACCCAAGTCGAACTTGTTTTCCTTGGATCCCTCTCTCTCTCTCTCCTTCTCTCTCGTCTCTGAATCCCCCCTTACACCCAAATTTTATCTCTTCCATTCCTCTACGCCTCTCCCTTGGTTCCGCCGCTTCTATCTCATTCTTCATGTGTGTATAATCGCCGTCACCTATATATACAGTCTTCTCTCTCCTTCTCGCCAACTTCGCCCACCATGAACTCGACAGTGGCCGCTGCTGTGGCCAGCGCCTCACTTCCGGCCGCATCCATTTCCAGGCAGCACCCACCATCTTTAGCTTCGCCATTTCTCTCTCCTCGCACAGCTCATCTCTCAGATTCAGATGTTCCTCTTCGCCGTGTCCGCCCCAGTAATGTTCACACATCTATGCCCTCCCAGCTCCGCCATAAGAACCTCCCTCAATCCGCCGCCAGCTCGTCATCCAGCACCTCCAGCCCTCCAGATCCGTCTCCCAGCACCTCGCCTGAAACCTCCGAGTCTTTCTCCTACGACGACCAGTTTGTCCCCGCCAACCTCATTCTTCCTGAGCCCTTGTCCGGCAAATCCGCCACTCCCAGCAGCCCTCTAATCATTAGCCAAAGCCCCCGGGCCTCGTCCTCAGCAATGGCCGAGGCCATCAGCTCTAACGGCAAGGGCATCGTCCGCCGCATTTCTAACCGCATTTCCAATGGCCTTAACCGCCGCCGTGGCTCGTCGGTCGCTCCCCGCAGTCGCGAGGGAAGCGTCGGTCCCGCTCTTGCCCGGAAGCGGAGCGCCAGCACTACCACCCCTCCCGAGAAGGACGTCTTTCTTTCCCTATCAGGTGATATTATTGACGATGCCGGAGTCCTAGACTCAGACGACGCTGCTCTCACAGACAGCGATGGCTCTCACCCCCGGGAAAGAGACGGCTCAACTGACCGTGACCGCGCTTCTGACGGCAAAGTATCGTCGGAATTCCTTGGCCCCTCGTATCCCCTCTCCCTCATCAGCGGTACCGGCGTCACCAAGATCTCCAAGTCTCGTGAAAAGCACATCATCCTCAGCCTGGACGCCGACACCGGAAAGATCTACTGGGACAAAAACGGAAAGAAGAAGAGCATCTACATCGACCTCGTCAAGGAGATCCGCCACGGCGACGACATCCGCCAGTACCGCCTGGACTTTGGTGCCCCAGAAACCGTCGAGCCGTGCTGGTTCTCCCTCCTTTTCTCGCCTCCGGACCGTTCCAAGTTGAAGATGCTGCACATCATCACCCCAGATCCCGATACCCTCAAGAAATGGGTTGACACTCTTTATATCATCATGCAACACCGCCAGGACAATATGACTTCTCTCATGACCTTCCACGACAAGGCCATCCGGGAGTACTGGCAAAGTGAAATGTCCCGCAAGTTTGCCGACCGTCCCCGCAAGCCCGAAGATGAGGTGCTCGACTTCCCCGGAGTTGAGGCCGTGTGCCAAAACCTCCACATTCACGCCCCTCGCTCCCAGCTCTACAACCTGTTTCAGCGCGCTGATGTTGAGCGGACTGGCCATCTCAACTACACCAAGTTCCAAGAGTTCGTCAGCCTTATGAAGCGTCGTGAGGATATCCACTCTATTTATCGCCTTGTTGCTTCTAACCCCGACGCTGGCATGTCTCTGGACGAGTTCTTCGACTTCCTGCACAACGAGCAGGGTGAGGATGTTGACGACAACAACCGTGCGAAGTGGCAGGCCGCCTTTGCCAAGTTTGCCCGTCGCCCTCGTCTGCCCAATATTGATGTCGAGCAGCTCAAGCAGCCCCAGCACGCTGTCCTTCGTGGTATGCCCATGTTCGCCCGTATGACTGAGGCTGGCCTTGCCGCCTTCCTTTCCAGCAAGTACAACTCCGCCATTGTCGAAGCCCCCAAGGAGTTTACCATGGATCAGCCAATGAACCGCTACTTCATCTCCAGCTCTCACAACACATATCTCCTTGGCCGCCAAGTCGCTGGCCAGTCCAGTGTTGAAGGATACATCTCCGCTCTGATGAGCGGTTGCCGTTGCGTCGAAGTTGACTGCTGGGATGGTGCCGATGGCCAGCCAGAGGTCTGCCACGGCCGGACTCTTACCACGTCTATCAGCTTCCAGGAGGTTATGACCATGATCAACAAGTACGCCTTTGCAGCGACGCCCTTCCCGCTCTGGATCTCTCTCGAAGTGCACACCAATCCTATTCAGCAGGCCCGCATGGTAGAAATCATGAAGGAGACCTTTGGCGAGAAGCTAGTCACCGAACCCTTAGACCCCGACTCCGACCGTCTTCCTTCGCCCAGCCAGCTCCTCAACCGGATTATCATCAAGGTCAAGAAGCCCGCTCTGTCCCGGGACGAAGGCCTGAAACCTGCCGAAGCCAACTCTCTCGGTGGTCGCCGTCGTGGCAACAGTCTGACCTCGGGAACTGCCCCTAGCCCCCGTGGGTCCAGCTTCGATGTGTCTCGCAACCCGTACCAGTCTCTACCCCAGAGCCCCGTCCTCACTCCCGTCAACTCCAACTCCGGCTCGGGACTTTCTCGCCGTCCCTCCATTGGCAAGAACCGCTTCCATACCATCGCTGAGAGCCCTTCCCGGCTTGAGGCCATGTATGCGGCTTCCAGTGATAGCGAAGGCCCGCCTATTGATGTGCCCGAGAGCAAGACCGTCAAGGTTCTTGGAGATCTCGGAGTCTACTGCACGGGCGTCAAGTTTATGGGATTCGATGCCCCTGAGGCGAAGATGTTCAACCACATTTTCTCCTTCAAGGAGTCCAGCTTTGCCAGCTGCAGCAAGACCAAGGAGGCCAAGCAGGCGCTTGAGTGGCACAACCGCTTGTACATGATGCGCGTCTACCCCAAGCAGACTCGCGTGTGGTCCAACAACTTTGATCCCATCATCTACTGGCGCCGTGGTGTCCAGATGGCCGCTCTCAACTGGCAGACATTTGATCTGGGCATGCAGCTCAACAAGGCCATGTTTGCTGGCGGCACCGATGCTTGCGGATATGTCCTCAAGCCCAGCGCCCTCCGTGAGCACGAAATCCACCCTGGGATGACTGCGAACAAGCGTGAACGGAAGGTTGTCAGCTTCACCGTATCCATCATCTCTGCTCAGCAGCTCATGCGCCCCTCCGGATCCAGGGCCATCAACCCGTACGTCGAAATTGAGGTTTTCCACTCCAGCGACTCCCGCTACAAGAGCGGCGCTGACCCGACCGTCCCGTCTGAGACCGATGGACCGATGAAGTTGCGCACCCGGATTGTGGTTGAGAACGGCTTCAACCCCGTGTTTGACGAGAAGCTCAAGTTCCGTCTCACCACCAAGTTCCCCGAGCTCGTGTTTGTGCGGTGGTCTATCAAGACGTCTCCTGATGGGCAGACCTACACCGACCGTGCGCCTCTCGCCACCTTTACCGCCAAGCTCAACTCTCTCAAGCAGGGCTATCGCACTCTGCCGCTGTGGGACCAAAAGGGCGAACGCTACCTATTCTCGACCCTGTTCTGCCACGTGAATGTCGACTCCATCCAGAGCGTGCTCCTCGACTGCCCCGGAACCGATGAGCCTGCGCCGTCCTCCTCAGCCACTGCTCTCATG
Organism: Knoxdaviesia capensis; assembly: GCA_001510575.1. Taxonomy (NCBI): domain Eukaryota; kingdom Fungi; phylum Ascomycota; class Sordariomycetes; order Microascales; family Gondwanamycetaceae; genus Knoxdaviesia; species Knoxdaviesia capensis. The sequence continues at coordinate 3,533,917 of LNGK01000004.1, read as the reverse complement.
CCTCCTCCTCCTCCCGCAGCCATCTCGGTGCCCGGAGGCCTTACCTCCCCCATCTCTCCTTCTTCCCCTTTGGCCGGGGGTGAAAACACCTTCTCCGGCCTCGGCATCTCAAGCCCCGTCCCCAACGGCGCTATACCCGGTAGCCCACTGGTGTCACCGACTGGCAGCAAGCTCCGTGGTATCGGCCGTGCTGTGTTCAGCCGGCCTGGGTACACCATCAGCCCACGGGCGACCATGGACAAGGACCAGCAATAGATGGCTCCTTTCCTTGTTATGACCTCGAGCTGTTGATCAGCTCATTTTCTTCTCTTCTTTCACGTCTCCCCATCTCACATTGCGGATTTTGGTTTTCTTTTTTTTTTTTCTGTTTTCCATCCTATAGACACAAAACTTGACGGATTCCGAGTTTTTGTATTTTCCCCTCTTTTTTCATGATCATGCCACCTCCATACTATACATCTGTCGGTTTTGTGTTATTTTGGTTTTCTGGATTTGTGCCTCTTCAAAGCGCACGCATTTTTATGGGCCCGTTATACTGTTTCTGGATTTCTTTTTTTTTATCATGTCTGTTGGAACGGGAAAGCATGCATTATCATATACCAGCACTTCTTTTTATTTCGTTTTAACGGATCTTCTGATGGTATTACAGGATCTGAACCTACTCTTTTTTTTATTAACGGGCCGGACTTGACGGAGTTTTTTTTTATACATCTGGAAATTCTCACACGGGGATGGCGGGGAAATCATGTGGGTTTACATTATTCTTTTTTTTGGACAACTTTTCATGATCTACTTGCTCTTGTCTTGTTTTCATATTATATATTTATATCTATATATATCGGATGTGTGTTTCGAGAAAACGCGGGTTTCGTTTCTTAGGGTAACTAGAATCTTCTTCCCGTGTTAGTGAACTCGGGTGCTTTCAACTCTTGCATGCCTGTTGCTTTGATGTGTTCCGGTTCACTGCTGGGATCTTCTTGGGCGCTAGCTGGGATGGTGATATCGGGCTAGGGTTGGGGTTATAGAAGAGAGATATCGGGTCTATATTACAACGAGATAGAGAGCAATGAGGCAATGCAATTTGATATTGAAGCCAGATGTGAAGCGAGGATGAACATAGTATATTATATCCAATCCCCAGACGAGAGGGAGAGAAACTAAACCACCGCCCGAGACGAGGAACACCCCGGTGTACACAGAACAAGAACGAAGAGAGGCCGTCAAGACACCGATCCCCAGAAACAGAAGATCGAAAGGCGGTTGTAGTATATAAAGTCGGGTGCCGTCACGGGCTGGCGAAGGCAGCCTACACCCTGACGAAACATGCGAAAGATGGCGAGATGAAGGGAAAAACTAATAGAGCCGACCGGAGAACAAAAGCAAAGCAAAAAAAAAACGGGGCGAACGCGAGATTCGGGATCGGTCATGAAAGGACATTTTAATAGAACAAAAAAACAGGAAGAGAGAATAATTGCCCAAGCAAAGAGTCCGAAACAAAAAGTCAAAAAACCAGGAGATATATATATAGACACACACACACACACACACAAACACACACTCTCTAATCCAACTCATCATCCTCGTCGTCTCCCGCCGCGTCCCGCCGCAATCCGAGGGCGCCAGCGGGTGCAGAGGCCACCGTCGGACTAGTCTTGCGGAGCAGGCTGCTTGCGCCGGCGGAGCCGGCGGGCGCCCACCGCGGGCCGGAGGCCGAGGTCGGCATCATCGAGTGGACGGCGTGCGAGGAGCCGGTGCGCGCGGGCGGTGCGGGCGGTGGTGGCGCTGGGGCCGGAGCAACCGTGGCAGGAGCGGGAGCAGGAGCAGCAGAGGGTGGAGACGCGGCGGCGACGGACGCAGCGCCGGACACCGAGGACCCGGACGCCGTGGTGGCGGTCGACGCGGGGGTCTTGCGCAGCGACGACGACGACGTGGTGGCGGCCTCTTCAACCGATGACGCGTACAGATCTTCGTCGTCGTCGTCGTCGTACATCAGCGCCGCGTCCGGGTCCACGCGCTTGCCGTGGTGGGTTAGCCGCGACAGCGACACGCCCTCCTCGCCGCTGCCGCCGCCGCCGCCGGCCGTCTCGTCGCGGTACATATTGGGGTCGCGGCCCAGGATGCGGTCGGCCTTGCTGCCGAGTTTGCGCATATGCGTGTCAAAGGAGCGGTCGGGGCGCCCGGTGGCCGGGAACGACGCCGGCACGTTAAAGTGATCGGCGGCGGCCGCGGCGACGGTATCCCTGGTGGACGCCGGGGTCGGGTTGGTCAGGTAGTTGCGGGTGACGCGCGGGGCCTCCTCGCGCGCCATGAACGACGGCGTCTCGCCGCCCCAGCCGGCGGCAATCTCGCGCTGGCGCTGTTGCTCGCGCTCGGCGCTCATGCGCTCGCGCGCCTGCAGCCACTTGGGGCTCGGCTCCCACGCCCAGCCGTCGCCGATCGAGTTGCTCACCGGCACGGCCCACAGCCACGGCGACGCGCCGAACATGTTGCGCAGGTTGCGGCGCCAGCCCAGGTCGAACGCGTTCGGCAGCTTCTCCGAGTCCTCCTCGTCCAGGTAGTCCTCGTAGTTGCGGCGCGACTGCTCCCACTCGCGGTCGGCGTAGCTCATGCGCACCGGCCGGCCGCCGTCGCGGCTGGACCGCAGCTCCTCGCCCTCCTCGGGGCGCGTGATTCCGGGCAGTGCGTTGGCGTGCATGTCGATGAACTGCTGGCCGTAGTCTTGCACCCGGCCGACGGCGCCGTGGTGCGAAGTGCCCCGGTTCACGTGCAGGTTGCCGAGTTTCCGCGTCAACGAAACATAGCGGGTCTTCTCGAGGCATTCCAGCGTCGTTTGGCCGTGGAGGGCCAGCCACATATGCCAGGAGGTGAACAGGCCAACCACGAAGCCGATGATGCCCGATACCACGGCCAGGATGATGTAGTTGACCGGGGTGAAGCTGTCGACGTACTGGACATCGTCGATGATCTCACGCCACAGCCAGGTTCCGGAAATGGCGAACGAGTACCAGCAGAGCGTGGTCGAGTATATCAGGAACAGCAGGAAGGCCTTGTGGTTGTGCAGGCCGATGCACGTGGCCAGCCAGGGGCAGTGGTGATCCATCTTAAGGATACAACGGCGACAGGTCGAGCAGTGGTGGGCACGGTCGGGTTTCCTGGCCTGGCACTTCTTGCAGTATCTCAAGCCGCCGTTGGAGTTGACGGTGAACGAAGTGGTGTGTGGGGGGGCCTCGATCGAGGTGTAGTCGCCGTTCTGGGCTTTCGTGCCGCCGGGGTTCGTGAAGACGGCTTTCGTGTACGACCAGTTCAGCATCACGTATATAACGATTCCGATTGCCGAGGTTCCGTGGCCTACAAACGGAGACGCAGTCAGGGCCGAGTTAGCAAACATTCGCTCGACGCCACGGTCACACAGCAACAGCCAGCCAGCCAACAAAAGCAAACACAGCAGAGCAACTCACCTATGAAGGTCCCCTTCGGCGGGTCGCTTCCAATACTGACGATCACCCACGTTGCCCATGTCGTCAAACTATAGATAAACAACAACGGCATGTGCACCACCGCCGCACAGCACAGACGCTCGGTGCGTCTCGCGCATCTTCTAGACATTCCGGGCTGGTCGATCGGAGAGGCCGGGGCCATTAGACGCTTGCGGTCGACTCGCGTGGTGGGAAGGAGCTGGGAACGGGAGGACGGGGGTCGGAGTGTGGGAGATCCCGGCCGTATTTATATAGGAGCGAGAGAGAGAGAGAGACAGAGAGAGACAGAGAGAGAGAGAGAGACGTTTGTCCGACGCTCGGATCCCCGGATTAGAAGAGACTGATGGAGTCCCGGGAACCAGAGGAGCGACAAGAGAGACTGGCACAGAGAGAGAAAAACTGGAACCCCGGTCGAGGTCGCAACAAGGTGGTCCGGCGAGAATGCAGATGCGATCAAGGGTCCGGTCAGATATTGGGATCCCAAAGCTGCAATTGGCTGCCTAAGCCCAACAGTGAGACGTGGTCATCGCTGAGAGGGCGAAAACCTCTATAACAGGTGGATGCTGCGGACGAAAATCGGCAAGGGAAGAAGAGAACGAAGAGACTTGGTGATGATGCTTGATCTTCCCCCGGTTGGTGGGAAAAGGGTCCCAAGTTAAACGCAAAGAACAGGATATATTGGAGATAGCTAAGAGGGAAGCCAGAAGAGAGAAAAAGAGCGGATACGTTGGGAATCAGCGCGGAAAACGACTCTCGCTTCGTGAAGATTGGGCGGCGGAGGTTCCGGAAACTTTGGTGTTGCAAAAGGAGAGAAACAGGGAAGAAACTAGAAACCCAACCCTTAAGATTTGGAAACATCCACGGTTCGGATCCGCGCAGCCACAGCGGACTTTTGACCTGCTACTACTCGTGGCTGCGGCTGTGGCTGAGCTGTTAGGGTTAGGATCGCTGTGTAATAGGGTTAGACCCGAACATTTCGGCCTTCTTTCTGACGAGCCATGGCAGCGCAGCGACGGCGAGACCGGCTCTGGCCCACTTCGTCTATTCGTTCAACTTTGTCTATTCGCCTATAGATCTGCATGTACCACACACCCACACACCCACACCCACACACACATCCCGGCATCTACGCCCGCGCCGGCCGCGGATTCTGCGATATCTCCCGCGTAATCTCCTTCCGCCGCGCATTCGCTGCAAAGCTCATCGCAATGAGGTCGACCACCTCGGCGGCCGAGAAGTACAGGCTCAAGTCGCTCTCGAACCACAGGTAGCGCACCTCGTTGAGGTTGGACTGCAGCACCTGCGACAGGAACTGCAGCCGCAGCCACGCCGGCGAGTACTGGGCCACCATGGAGATCTCGTCGGGGTCGGGGTCGGTGGGGTGCGGGCGGGGCGCGCGGGCCGTCACGCGGCTGGGCAGGAACAGCGCCTCCAGCTCGGACACCTTCGCGATCATGCTGGCCATGTTGTACGCCTCGTCCTGGCCGATGGCCGACATCTCCATCACGTCGGTGATGATGCGCGTGGCGATCGCGTCGGCCAGCGCGCCCACCGCCTGGTACCACACCGACCGCGCCAGCACCGACTCCCACGTCTCCGCGGTGGCCTTGGTGTGGCCGACCGCCGCTTCGACGCAGTTCTCCGTGTCGTCCTGCTGGAACAGGCTGGATGTGCCGCCGAGGAGATCGCGGAGCACCATGCGCTGCGTGTTCAGCTCGCTCCCGTACGCGCGGTTGGCAAACGTCTGCAGGCTCTTCACGTCCAGGTCCAGCCGGAGCATCAGCTTGGCCCGCTCCGAGATGTCGTCCCGCTGCTTCCAGTTTTGCGCAAAGTTGGCCAGCTTGTCGGCAAGATACGTGGCGTCGTTGTAGAGAAACCTGGCTTTCGGTTAGCTGCATCATACATGCATATGATAGGCATCAGTGGGTTTTGCCTTACATATTCCCTGCCGGTGCCAGCGCGTAGTAGTGCGGCGAGATGGCCCGGAAGAGCGCCAGAGCCAGTGTCGGCAATGCAAATAGTCCAGGGGCAGCTGATACAACCGGGTTTGCCTCATTTCTGTAGGAAAGTTAGTTTTCCATGCTTGCATTGAAAGAAAATGAAAACAAAGTGTCAAGACAACGTACTCTTCCTGCGTCAGTGCAGCACCGTCCTCAAAGATAGCCGACAGCAGATCCAGCACCGGCTCCGGCATCGACGAGATATGGTACGTCTCCCGTAGAACCAGTTCGCGCGTCTTAGGAGGTTGGGGTGGCGGGGCTGATTTCTGAGCCGGAGCCACAGCCGGTGCTGGCGCGGCAGCCGCGAGAGTCTCCGACTCATCTTCGTCGCCCCAACCCCACGCATCTGCCGCGTCGTCGACCGCATCGTCGGGAGTCTTCGGATCGGGGGTGGCCGCAGGCGGAGCAGCAGACCCGGCCGTCGCGGGTGGAGCCGCCGTTTCCGCATCGTCCTGCCCATCATCGTCCCAGCCCCACGCATCCGCCCCGTCATCTTCCCCAGCGCCGCCAGCAGCCGCAGCCCAATCATCGCTGGCGGTTGCGCCTCCGGCCGCCGCCCCCACGGGTCCGGCGGAGCCCGCAAGCTCGCGGCCCTCCTCCAGCGTGACCACCTGGCGCTCGACCTTCTCGACCGCGGTGGCTGCGCCAATGCCGCCGGCCAACTGGCGCCGCACGGCGTCCAGCGTGGTCTCGCGGCACCGGCCCAGCCAGATCTCCGGCGCGCTGCGCACCCAGCCGCGCAGGTCGTCGAAGCCGGACAGCCCGGCGTGCGCCAGCGCGGTGCAGAAGGCGTCGGTGTCGCGGATGATGGCTTCGAAGTGCGCAATGTCTTTCAGCGCGGGGGGCACCGCGGGGTTCAGCCACTCGGTGATCAGCCGCGTGACGAAGCCGCCCATCATCAGCGTGCACAGGCCGGTGAGCAGGTCGAGCGGGAGCTTCTCGGCGAGGAAGGTGAAGGCGACGCTGAGGTCGGCGAGCAGGGACTTGACTGAGGCGTCGGACTCGCCGGACGCAAACAGAGCGTTGTCGTCGCTGCGGAGAGAGCGGAAGCGTGGCGAAGACGAGGATGTGGCCATCCGGGGAGATATGAGCACCGTATCTATGTTGTGCCACAGCTGCTCCGTCCGTTCATCGAGCTCTTTGAAAGCCTTGAAGCCAACCACGGCATCATCCAGCGTCATGGATTCGCCTGGGACTCGCCCAAGTTAGTCGTCTGCAACGAAACAAGTCTTCGAAGATTCAAGCGGATGTACCCACCTTCTCGGTTGTTGTGAATGATGAAGCGCTTCTGGTCAAGGTCAACATACACCAGCGCCTTCCACACACTGTCGAGAACCTGCTGCACGCTCGACTTTAGATCAAACGACCGCACTTTCAGCAGCTTCATCGGCCGGCACGACGCACTCACCGGGATGATCGCCATGTCCTGCCAGACCTCTGCAAGAAGAACACCGAAACGTTAGCATGACCTTCCCCTTCCCCACCCCCCCAGCAAACTATCAAGCAAGCAAGCAGGCAGCAACAAGAGCCATCACAGGGGCAAACATACTCTCCAGCAACCGCAACGCATCCAACACCCGGCGCTGCGCCTTGGCCGCCTCGGCGCGCCTGAGCAGATCATCGACGCTGCGAATCGCCCGCAGCGCGCCGTGCAGCTGCTGGGCGTACTGCACCTCGCGCGCCAAGAAGTCGGCCTTGCGCTCGGCCTCGGCGACCGCCCGCCCCGACACCTCCGGGTCGTCGGCGCGCCGCACGATGTCCGCCGCCATCGCCTTCGACCGGATGATGTCTTCCTGCAGCGAGCGCGCGTTGCGCGCCCACGCGCCGACCTCCTCTTTCGTTTCGTCGCCGACTGTGCGGATCTCGGTCTGGCGGGTGTTGTATCAAAAAAAGGAGGTCTTGTTAGTGTTTTAGGACGAAAGATGTAAGGAGCTGGTGCCGCGTGGGTAGGGGGAGGCGGGGGTTTGAGCCGCTTGTGTGCTGCTACTGCTGCTGCTGCTGCTGCTGCTCACCTCTAGCTGTGTCTTCGCCTCGCCGAGCGCCGCTATCGCCGGCGCAAGGTCGGTCTGCCCGAGCACCATCGCCGACACCTCCTCCGACTCCGGGAACCGCCCGTCGACCGCAAACGCCACGATGGCATCGCTGAGCCGCGCCGCCGCCGCCGCCGCCGCGTCGTTCGCCGTGGCCGCCATTGCCGCGGAAGTGCGATTCAGGGCACAGCGGTTGCTGCAAAAAAAAAAAAGCGTCTCTCTTTTATGTCGCGCGAAGTGACCGGGACTGCGGACGAACAGTTCAACTTCGTCCTGTTTCCGTTTTGGTGAAGCTTCTGACAGGGCGGGGAGGGAGAGTTCGCGGGGACTTTTGGGGAAAATCGAGAAGGCAAAGCTTGCAAATCGGCGGCTTGGATAAAGTGTAAACAAAACATAGGTTTGTTGGTAGAGTAGTGTTCTCGGAAGTTGGGTTTGAAGGTATCTCGGTCACCTTTACGAACTTCACGGCTGATCTTCAATGTTCGTCTCACGTTTCCTTCCTCAGTTTGGAGCTGTCCCGCTTCATTTTGAACAACGAATAGCTTTAAAAGATCCGGATAAATACCTTTGGCCCGGAAATTCGGGTTGGATAGGGTTAGGGTTGGACTTTATAAGGGTTGCGCCGAAGTGGCTAGTGAGGACTGAGATGGGTTTATGAGCGGAACATTCACAAACACTTCAGACGATCGGGTCATTTTCTTTTTTCACGTCCTTGTCTAGAATCTTGGAAATGTCATTCCTCAACTTGATTCTCCAAAAGAAACTAGAGATCAATCACGCAAGATTCTGAAATAAGCAGCTGTTTCCCCCTTCAGTCCGACTCCTCGCCGCTGCTGCACTGGCTATGATCATGTCCATCATCGTCGCCATCCTCTTCCTCCTCCTCATCTTCATCGTCATCTCCGTCTTTGGCCTTGAGTCCAAAGTCGTCTTCGAAGTCCGCGAGGGTCTTGACCGAAACGGCATATCCGGCATCCTTGAACGATTGGGTGAGAGACTAGGAGTTGGAAAAAGAACGATGTTAGTGATGCACGGGTTGGAAAAGGAGGGGGGCAGGATACCACATCTGGTGGAAGAGAGGGGAACGGAACAAGACAAAAATACTCACTTCTTCAAGCAGAGGGTTGCACGTCACAACCACATTGCTGCGGCCGGGCTCGAACACGGGGATGAGCACCTCGCGCATCGCCGTGCGCATCTCGTCCGGCGTCACCCGCCGCACCCGGGCCAGCATCTGGTCGTACCAGTCGGGCGCGAGCTGCTGAACGACGCCGAGCGTGTAGTTGCTCAGCGCGGCCGACCGCATGCTCGACTGCTCGTTCGCCCACACCGACACCAGCTGCGAGATGGCGCCCTCCATCTGGTTCGTCGTGATCGCCGTCTCGCCGTCGATGATCTTGCGCACCACCTCGCGCGACGCCGCCAGCGCCTTGCTCGCGTCCGGCGACCGGTACACGTAGAACTTGAGGTACCCTTGCTCGACAATGTCGCGCCCGAAGCTGCAGCCGTACGCGTAGCCCTGCCCGCGCACCGCGTTCCACAGCGGGCCCTCGACCAGCTCCAGGTAGCTGATCGACACAAACGTCGCCGCCAGCTGCGGGTCGTCGAAGCTGGTGATGCCGCGCGTCACGCTGTAGCTGTACGTGTTGTCGAGAGTCGCCATGGGCACCAGCGTGACTCCGAGAGACCCTGGGTTCTTGCCCTCTTCCGAAAGGAGGCTGAAAGGAGACGGGATGGAAGCAAGGGTGGTGTCGTCGCTCGACTCCGTGCCGGACCTCGGGAACCGCGCCCAGTCATTCCACACCGCAGCCGGCTCAGCAAGGCGCGTGAGGTCGGAAACGACGATGATGCGCATGTTATTCCAGCTCAGGAGGGACTTGCGCAGCTCCTCCATCCACCCCAGGACCGTCTCAGGCTCGTCCGCAAGAAGCTTCTTCAGCCGGCGGCAGTACACCGACTGGACCAGCACACGCTTGGCGTACTTGCTCACAGTGGGCTTGACGTGAATGGCAGAAGCAATTTCGCTACCCATGCTGTGGCCATCACGCTTCGTCTCGGGGAAATCCGCAAGCATCTTGGCAAGGCTGGACGCCAAGCGCTCGGCATCGAAGACGCTGTCGTACATGAGAGCCCGCAGCCATTCCACAGCCGCAGAATAGTTGTGGGCTTCAGCGACAATGTCAAAGCAGATACCGTCCTGGTCTCCCAGCCCAGTGGCCTGACGCACTCCGTACCGGACGGCATCGTTCTCCAGCTCACTGACCACCTGCTCAAACTCAATGCGCTTGCCGGCTCTGGTGATTGGGGTGTTGAAGAAGTTCTCCTCGTAGAGTCTCAGCAGAGGCTTGAGGTGGACAGGGATGTTCTGAGTGCAGATATGAGCAATCACCCGCACAAAGGAACTGGGGACGTGCTCAAACTGCAGGAAGGGCAGGCGCGCATTGTCAGCCGGGGCCTTGTCAATGATATCCTGGGCCGTGGTCTTCTCGACACCCAGCGCGCGGGCGGGGCCAAGGCGAGCGGAAGACGAGTGAATGAAGTGGATAGACTCGGTGCCCGGGACCGGCCATTGCTTGATCAGATCCTCAGGGATAGGCTGGCTGTTGATTTTGTTGGCCTCTTCAACCTGTCGGCCAAGCTCGGCCAGCTTTTCAGGCCCCAGCTCCTCCTTTCTCTTGGCGAGACGTGCGAACTCTTCCTCCTTGACGCGCTGGGCCATAGCCTTGGAGGGCTTTCCCAGGATGGAGATCCGCGGGGCTGAGGCGATCCACTTGTCCAGGAACGCGCGCCACTGGTCATCAGTCCACTTGGCCAGAGTGTCGTATTCGTCAAGTGTCTCGAGGCTGCGAAGGGTGGATCCGTCCCGCTTTCCATACACAAAGTTGAAGACGATAGAGTCAGACAGGGCGGACACCATGTCTTCGCACTGGAAGATGACCGACCGCTTCTCGATGCGAATGCGGTTTTGCAGATAGGCCATATCCAGCGGCTTGGAGGTAACTTCCTGGAGAAGATCCATGATGCGCGTATCCACCTGCGCAAGCTTCTCGGTGGCAACACCGCTGGCACGAATACGGATGAGACTGGACGGGCGCTCCTCCATCCACAGCTCAATTGAGCTGGCCAGTTGCTCCTTTTCGACAAGGACGTTCTCGAGAACCGAGGCGGACGAATCGAGGAGGTAAGAGCGGAGAACCTCGATAGCACGGACTTCAAGCAGGTTCATGCAGTCAGGGCCAATGAAGGTGATCTGGATCTCACCCACAGACTCGTCGGCCTCGGGGAACTCGACCGTCTCAATATGAGTGCTGGAGATGGGAGCCGGCTGGGGAGAATCAATCCAGGGTCTAGGGGCTGGTTAGTTTGGAGTGAACCACTGTCTTAGGACTGGGAACCTTTCTTGAGTGGGAAAAGAAGGGTGATGATGGGTGAATGCAACAACATACCTCTTGAACGGGGAATCAAGAGAGGGAACATCATTCTCGATGCTCTTCTCAAATTTGAAGAGAATATCGAGAAGGTTCTGGTGATCGACTTCACCACATAGAACCAAGCAGAGATTGCGCGGCTGGTACATCTCCCGATGGAACTCGCGGATGCGGTCGTGGGTGAGCGTGCGCAGCTCATCGGGCATCCCGCCAGTTTCGTAGCGAAAGCCGCAGTTGGTGTCGTAGATCAGATGGCGAGCTCGCGTGGAGATGAGCTCCTGGGGCTGGAACTGAAGAGCCTGCATTTCCGAGTAGACGACGCCCGAGTCGTTGCCCTCGCCGTTGATGTGCCAGACCTCGGTGACGCAGGCAGCATCGGTGATGGTGGGCAGAAGGACATGCTCGAGATACACGGGGAGGATCTGGGCAAAGCCGTCCCAGCCGGCGGTCTCGAGGGTGTACGAGGTTCGGTCGATGGCGGTGTAGGCGTTGGTGTTGGAGTAGGCGCGGGAGGCCAGGCGATCCAACAGTCCTTTGTACGGGTAGCTGCGGGAGCCCATGAACACCAGATGCTCCAGCGTGTGGGGGGCGCCGGTGTTGTCAAGAATCTCGGTGGCGAGAACGAACTCGCCCGAGATGGTCGGGCCCTTGCGATCGTTGACAACCACCTGCATGCCCGTCTTGGTCGAGAGGTACTGGGTGATGGTGCTCTGGACATACTTGGTGTCGAATTTCTGGACAATGGTCCAGCCCGGCGGGAGCTGAGTAGTTGAGGTAGCCATGGTGAGAAACTGGAGGGAGAGGGGACTAGGAGAGGTGTGAATGAACGACACAGTCAATGCTGGGAGGGCTAGGAGTAAAGTTAGACAGAGAGACGCTGGAGTCTGATATTAAGATCTGCAAGGAGGTGACCAACGTCTATATATATATATATATATATATAGTGAAAGTGGCGTGAATTTGTTAGTTTGACGCAAATGCTTGGAAGAGGGGAGGTGTATAACGAAAGGTTTGAATAGAAGAATAAGAAACAGCAAGCAGGACAGGAAGGGAAATGAGCTTGGAAGATGATACCAAGCTCAGCATCTTGAAAACGCCAGTGTCGAGGAAAAAGCCGTCGGTATATATAAGAAGGAAATGCATTCACATGCTGACAGCCATCTCGACATAAGGGCTGGTATGAGGGGAGTGGGCCGGAACAATGGAAGCCGGAGGTCTCGCTATCGTCAACACAATCAAACTTACCAGCTGAAACTGCTATTGTCCAGTGCGCCGGGGATCTTGAGAGTCAACCTCAGGGTTAGACTTGGGGAGAGCGTCGCACTTCACACGAACACTCGCTGTTTGCCAATCACACACACACCCGAAGCCAGTTGTATTAGTTAGCAACTCCGCTAGATCGCAAAGAATAAGCAGGGAGGGTCATCTTTGGCGTCTGTTTAGCCCTCCAGCAGGGTGAGACGGCACGTTGTGACTTGCCCCTCAAGGCACGCTGCACATACCTGAAGCTTTGCTACAGGCTGGAGACACCTGCACACCAATCACACAATCAGCAACGGAAGAACCCTAAGTGAAACACTGATATACAAGAATTGATAGAAGGGCCGGAGGTGAGAAAGACGAAAAGAGCAAGAGAAGAAAACGAGAGAAGGAGAGGCACGGACGGGAAGAAGTTAGAAAAGATAGACCAGGGCTGACGTGGAGAGAGAGGAAGCGATCGTGATAATGCTGCGAAGTGAGTGAGAGAGAGAGAGAGAGAGAGAAGAAAAAAGAGGAGGGAAAGAACAATACTAAGAACGCCCGACAGCTGCCACCCGCTGGCGACGGCTGGTAGCGGGCTTAAACACGGGGCGCTGTCACTTACGACCTGAAATGCAGCGGGAACAATGGACGCATTCCCAAGTTCGGCATGGACCGGCTCCGGGCGTGTAAAACGAATCAAGCACAAAGTCATCCTCAGAATCTCACAAGTATTCTTTTCTCTATTTTCTGACTGCATGCACTTGCCCGCATGGAGACAATAGCACCGACCCAACGTCTGTGTCTGCCGTGTGGCATTTTGTTTGCCTGCTACGTGCGTGGACCAGACCAGACCAGAAAGCTCGTTCTTATAAGCAAGCGCCCCTTCAGCTGTGCAATGCTTCGGCCGGCATCCCAGGGCTGGTCTGGTGGAACAATGCAGATATATAACAATGCGAACTTCGTCGCTGTGGTTATTTGGTTAATTATCCATGAGATCTCGCAATTGCCTTCACGACGTTCGGGCGCATTCCAGCCCTGAAAATGCTCTTTGGCAGGTGTGCCCTTATCAGGGCTGGTTTCCTGGCTTATCGCTGACTGGAGCAAAACTCTTGATGCGGGGGAGGGGTAACTTTACAAGCTGCGTTTTTCCCTTTTTTTTTTTTTAATCTTTTTATCTTTTTTTTTTTCTTTTTTTCTGTTTTTCAATTTTTTTTTTGGACGCAATCTGGCCTCCCTCCCTCAAGAGACTTGACAGAGGAAACAAACTCGCACAAAAACACGGTCTTCGGAGTAGATATGTTTTCATCACAAGAACCTTCCATCACTGGGTCACGATCGGAAAAGGCAGAATAATGGGAACGGTCACGCAGCTATTTATTACTTTTTTGTCAGTTTCTAAGGTTTAAGACCCCGTCCCATCTCTCCGCCAGGTTTTCTTTAGTTGTGCAGATCCACACCTCCAGTTGGTTCTCCTAGGAAAATATTATTCGAATCTAAAACAATATTCTTCTGCCATAATGCATGGCAGAAAGGAAATAAATCAAATTAACTCTTATGCCTCAAAATAAAATTCGGTTCGCACTCCTGGGTTTTCGCTTGGGTTTCCACTGCGCGGACAGGCTGTTCGTCCAAAATTGCCATGTGACTTTTGTATGCGCAACTAGACGCCAGCGAGCATCTTAGCAGCCGGCTCGCTGCACACATAAATGACATCATGGTCGTTGGAGAATCCGTTGAACTGGGTGGCCGAGCACTTGGTGTAGGCACCCATGTTCTCAAAGTAGAGCCAGTCGCCAGCATCGAGAACCTCGGAAAAGTGAATGCTCTCGGTGATGCGGTCGATTCCATCGCAGGTCGGGCCCCAGATCGAGTACTCGAATCCCTCGGGACGCGCGCACGGGTGGGCGGCAAACGTCTCGTAGTGGAAGGACTCGCTGGCCCGGAGGATTCGAGCATCCGGGTGCTGGTGGTCGAACATGATGCTGGAGAAGTTGCCGTAGATGCCGTCATTGACGTACAGCATGTAGCCGTCCTGGTCATCGTTGGCGTTTTCAATCGTGCGGCGGGCAATGACATTGCAGGCAATCGTGAACGCAGTGGCAACGTAGAAGCGGCCAGGCTCAGCAATCAGACGGACGTTTCTCTGAGGAGGGAAGTACTCGTCCAGAGCCGAACGCAGAGCTCCAGCCATGTCAATGAACGTGTCGCTGCAGAAGCCACCGCCCACATCAAGGGTGTGCAGGTTGAAGCCGTACGAGGCAGCCTGTTCAAACACGGTGTGGGCATCCTGGACGGCCTTTCTGAACGCCAGAGGGTCGGACGCTCCGGATCCAACGTGGAAGCTGACGCCAACAACGTTGAGGCCCAGCTCCTTGGCAAGGGCAAGAAGCCCATCGGTGGTATCCATGGCGGCTCCAAACTTCATGCTGAGGCGGCAAAGGCTGGAAGTGTCGTCGGTCATGATGCGGAGGAAAAGCTCAGCATCAGGGAAGAGCTTGGCAACCTTGCGGAGCTCGTCGGTGTTGTCAAAGGTCATCTGCTTGACTCCGGCAGAGCGAACATAGCGGACATAAGAGTTGGTCTTGCAGGGCTGGGCATAGATGATGCGGTTGGCATCGACTCCCATGCTCAGAATCTGCTCGACTTCTCCCTTCGAAGCGCAGTCAAATCCGGTTCCAAGTTCAGCCAGAAGGCGGAGAACCTTGGGGTCGGGGTTGCATTTAACAGCTGGACAGTAACATGCGTGTTAGCTTGCAAACACTATTACTGGCGTGAAGCAAAAGAGTCAAGACGTCGGAAACTTACCGTAGAAGGGGTGGACACGGGGGAGCTGCTGCTTCCAGCGAAGGTGCTGGCGGTAGACTTCCCCGAGGTCGGCAACGAAGAAGGTATCCTCGTCGCCGGGATCGCAATTTTCATGGTCAATACTCTCCACACGCTGGCGGAGAGCGTCGCCAATCAGCTGCTTGGCGTGAAAAGCTCCATTGTAACGTGGGTAATGATCACCGATACGGGACTGCTTGAGAAGACCGTGGTGATTGATTGCGGGAGCAAGACGTTCAATAACAGTTGTTGCCATGCCTTGATCCGGAGTGCTCCTGCAGGAGATGACGGATCGAGAGTGAGAAGGCGTGGGGGGGCGTAATGTTGAACGGGAAAAAGTGAGAGAAATTTGACAAGAAACTCAGAAAGAGAATCTCAGGAGGGTCAAAGAATGAAAAGGGGAAGATTATCCGGTGATCGACGGGCGAAAAGCCTGCGACGGGGGAATAAAAAGGTGTTACGGTGGTCGGAAAGGGTAGGAAATTGAAGATTCCTCCGTAGACTGGCTCGGCCTCGTCGACTCCTCCCCGGTTAGAGGAAGAACCGCTGAAGTCGTCCTATGCGGCAGCTGGTGGTGGTGGGGGTGGAACTGGGGATCTTGGTCGAACACAAGAACGAAAAGAAACGGATCGAAAGCGTCGTTACGGAAGTTCAGCAGAGGTCGGCGGGGGGCGAAGGTTGATGATATGGAAGGTCTTTTGCAGGCCGAAATCTTGTTCACTGGGAAGAGGCGCGGCCGGGGAAGCCGTGGTGGATTTGGATGCCTTTGAAGGGGCACAAAGGCATGCCCAAATCAAGAGGTTATGGAGAGAGTTCGCACTATGAAGCCGTCCACAGTCAAGGTTAGCAACGGCTCACGAGATGACGTGGCGAGAAGACGACGGCAGAAGAGCAAGAGTCGGCAGTGGCGGCCAGAACACAACGAGCGTATCCACGAGGTCGTCCAGATGGCTGGCTGTGCAGGCTGATTGCGAGTGGTTGACCGTTCAGCGGAGATAGATACTCTCTCTATTACGGTGTATAGGTGTACGTGGTGGTGACGGAATAGTTGTGATGGATGAGAGATCGGCTGTGTCGTCGATGATGATTGGCTGGGTAGGGCCAGTATCAAAATACGCTGGTATAGAAAAAGCCCACAACCAAAACTCGTGCGCGACTGGGGCCAGTGAAAATCGGCGATGTCACAAAGTCAAGACCGTATCAGTGACTAACATTTAATCAAGATGCGAAAAAACGACACACGATTGCATGAACAATCGAAATTGGCGATAAAAAGCGATGAAGCTCAAGTAAGACAAGTTGTTTTGATGTGGTGATCAGAAAAGTAGTGGTGGGTAAAGAAAAGAAAAAAAGAGGAGGAAATGGGAAAGGAAGGGAAAAAAAAGAAGAGGGGAGTTGGGAAAAAAAGAGAAGAGCGGGAATCGAGAAATTTGTGGAGGCCAGAGATTATTTATACGGCAGGGCAAAGGCATCGAAGTTGGAGGTTTTACCGCCACCAAGGACGAAAAGGCATAATAAGATCTTTCGTAATAACCACAAAAAAAAAAAGAAGAAAAAAAACCCCCCCATTATTAAGTCTCGGCAAGATCGCTGGCGCAAATCTCTGTGCGTGTGCGTTTTTCGTAGTGGGGCAAAATGCTGTTGTGTGCAGGAGCGACCTGAAAAAGCTTCACTGGACCACTAAAAATTTCAACCCTGAAATACCCGCTGCCACAGTGTTGTGGCTGCCTCTTTCTGCTTTTGGCTGCAAACTTGCCTGGTGACTTTTCCGGTTGGCCAATGCTGTGTCGCTGGTACCTTCCGCCCCTTCCAGTTAATATGGGGTCGTCGTCCAAATTTTCGTACCCATGACAGAATCTGCAGGTAGAAATGGCGGTCGATATTCTAGAACCTGCGTGTTCACCGCCTCGATTGTTTCCAGGGACTTTTCTTCTCGGGCGGCCAGTTGTGTGGGAACATGTACTACTCTAACAACCATGTGTGCGCCGAACATAGTAATCTCGATAGTGCACGACCTCCAACTCGCTTTGGTCTTACAGATATCTCCATCTCCATACATCGCCTACCGCCCACTTCCGATATGCCGGAAGCACCTGTATTGCTTCCTCGAAATCCCGTGTGTTACGTTGCAGGGGCACCTCAGTCATACATACACGTCGTTTGCAATCAAAATTGCTTTGACGATGAAATGAATAATTGTTTTTTTCTTTCCAACGTGGCGGGGGTACACGAACGTTGTCCGTGGGGAACCGGAGGCGCCCCCCCCGATTTTGGAGGTGCGGGTTCGTGCGGGAAGGAAACGTTAGTCCTCGTATATAAATCTGTCATATGAACTCAAAAGTCACCGCCAGTTCATCACATCGCCGAGTCTCCTGACAATGAACGAGAGAGCACTCCTTCCAAATATCATGTAGTATTCTCTGTAATCCGGGTACTCAATGCTTCAAAGTCCCAGTTCTGATAGAGGTACAATGCCGTGGCCAGCCGATCGTGGCCGGGGTAAAAAAACCCTCGGACACACAACTGGCTGGCCGAGCATTTGTGTCATTCATCTTGCGTTTATAAGTGATCCCAAGGCCATGGAGGAGATATAAGGGCCAAGGAACGTATGTATCTGAAACGCGATAACCACGGCACACATGTCAAGGTCAGACAAATGGACAAAAAAAAAGAATTAGTATAATACATCATCACCAGTGGTAGCTGGCTGGGAGTTGTGTCTATGAAAAAAAGGACATCGGTGAGGGATTCTATGAACTACAAATGTGTTGTACATCGCCAAAATATCGAAACAGGGAAATGTGGCGGAGCAGCACCAAGCTCTCAAGCATCAACGTCTTCTTCTGCTTCCGCGCCTGCGAGGCCGCTCATGTCCCGGATAGTCCATGACTGGTCAACCCAAGGCTGCTGCGCACCCAGAAAAGCAGTGCCGCCCACATTGTTGGCAATGCCATCAACAACGTACTTCTTGGCAACGTCGCGCACCTGGTCGACGGTGACGTCAAGCAGTTGCAGGCGGCGGGCTTGCTGCATCTCCTCCGTGATGCCAGACACGAACCGCGCCATGCCCCCCTCGTTGACAGCCCGCGGAGCATCGACCCCCTGGAACACCGAGATCTTGGCCTCTTCAATGTCACGTGCCGTCCACTCCTTGTCAACCGCCCACTGGCCGGCACCAGCCATGATCGAGAGAGTGTTGGTCGGGTTGGGGTCGCGGTACGAGTAGAACCCGAACAGGCCGTCCAGCGCGCGGAAGTAGGCTCCGCCACCATAGGCTCCGCCCTTCTCGCGAATCTCGTGGTGCAAATGCTTATGAGTCAGCATCTGCGCGAGAATCTGCAGCGGCGCGCCGTCGGGGTGCACGTAGGAGACGGCAGGCAGCGAGAGGCCTCCGTAGTAGACCTGGTAGGGCAGGGGGAAGAAAGTTTTGAGGCCCGTCGAGAGACCCAGTCCGGTGGTACCGGCGCCGGCAAGGGTTTGCCGACCGAACCCGGCGCCAAGACCAGACACAAACTGCGAGAACAAGCCACGGTTGCCAGCCACGGTTTCGGCATCGCACGTAATGGCAGCGCGCATCTTGCCTCCGGTGAGGATGAGGTCGCGGATTCTCTTCAGCTTGCCGATTAGATCTCGTGAGCTGCGCCAGTCCGGCCGGACTGTGCGGGCCAGCGAGGTTATCAGGCCAACCTGGCTGAGGCCTCCCACGCTTTGCCGGAGAGCCGCGTTGCGGGTCAATCCCGCCTCAGCATAGCCGCGGGCAAAGTTGTGGCCGGAAGACGCAATGTCGTTGACGATTCCATCAGCAGAAGCGTGAAGCAGCTGTCCGATGATCTTAGGCGCGTCCCAGCGGTCAAAGTTGGCATCCCGGACAACCTTGGTGAGGATATCGAACACATCGGGCATGTTCCGGTCAAGCGCCATGCCGGTGAGGATGATTCCCTCGCTCGCCTGGTGGAAATCAAAGGGAGAAGGCGTGGAGTGGTAGCTGACAGACACTCCACCAGTCTTCAGCTTGATCAGGTCCTCCAGCTGCTCAGTCGAGAGATCCTTAGTGCCCAGGCGCATGATGCAGTCAGAGAAAAGAGGAATGAGGGGCCGCAGATCGTCAGGGATGTTGTCCATGTTGCAGATGGCGCGGAAATAGGTGATTCCATTGGTCGCCGCCTCCCGCCATTGGATGTTGATGCCATCAACATCCTCGTCGTAGACCGAAGCATACTCCTTTTCTCTGGGAATGTCGGCAACATGGACCGTAGGTAGACAGGCCAGGTCTTCGGTGTTGGACTTTCCCTGCTCCGCCAGGAGATCGAGCTCGCGCTTCTTGAAGTACTCATATGCAGCCTCGGGCGTGCCAATTTCCTTCGTGGCGTCTGCGATCTTTGCTGCCAACTTTTCTTGCTCGGCCTTGGCCAGCTGATCGCCATACTCGGCAGAGGGCGTCATAGTGAACGTCAGGGTGTGGTCGTTGCAGAGGTACTTGTCAAGCAGACCCTCGAGATAAGGGCCCTTGGCAAGCTCAGCCTGGAAAGACTGGATGGTGTCATTCCACGCCAGCGAGTTGAAGGGGTCCACACCAGTAAACCACTTAGGCTTCAGCCGGTGCAGCAGAGACAGACCAAAGTTCGCTGTCTTGTGCTTCAGCGCAAGTTCCAACTGGTGGATGGCTCCATCGATTTTGGTCTTGTCGAAGCCCTTGCTCTTCACCTCTTTGAAGATCTCCTGGATCTTGGCCTTCAGCTTGGGAACATCCTCCTCCTGGACTCCGGTCAGGCCAACAGAGAACACGCCCTGGACGGCGGAGCTATCGTAGCCGGAATTGGGGGACCAGTCAACGCCGAGGCCAGTCTCAATGAGGCCGCGATACAGTGGGGAGCCGTATCCATCCATCAGCAGGGTGGACAGCAGGGCGAGCGAGAAAGATTCGACAACGTTGCTGGTATCACCCATTATCCAAGACACGGACGTTTTGAACTGTTTCTCTGCAGGGACCAGGGGGTCGACAGGGCCAGGCATGACCACAGTCTGGGGACCCGACGAGAGATCGATGGGGCGGAGGTGTCGAGTATCCGGCTCCGACTTGGTGAAGTTGTCTAGTCTCGAGCTGATCTCCTGCAAGTGATCGGTCAGGGGCATGTTTCCGTACGTGAAGAACTTTGCGTTGCTGGGGTGGTAGTTGCGAGCATGGAATTGCCGCAGCTGGTCGTAGGTCAACTCGGGGATGACCTGGGGATCGCCTCCAGAGTTGTTGATAGCGGGAAAGATGTGGTCCTGGAACCGAATATAGTACAGATATCCAGCATCGGACATCTGTCCCTTCATTTCGTTGTAGACGACACCCTTGAACACTAGCTTGCTGCCGTCCGACCCTTCGGGCGCCTGCGGGTTCTCGGGTCCGATGCGCCAGCCCTCCTGGGTGAAGTCGGATTCCTTCAGAAGGGGGTGGAAGGTCGAGTCCATGTACACAGACATGAGGTTCTTGAAGTCCTGAGCGTTTGTCGTCGCAAAGGGGTAGTAGGTGTGATCGGACGCCGTGAACGCGTTCATAAAGTTCGAGAGCGTGCGCGGGAGCATCTTGAAGAAGGGGTCGCGGATGGGATATCTGTCAGGCAAACACATACTGTTAGTACGGGATACCAGTCGCATCACAAATAGTGCGGAGCGCAGAGGTGCCTCTTACTTATCACTTCCGCATAGCGTCGTGTGCTCCAGAATGTGAGGGACGCCGGTGTCATCGGGCGGGTTGGTCTTGAAGCCGACGGAGAACACGTTGTTGCTGTCATCGCGCGCAATATGAAGGTAGTCGGCGCCGGTCTGGTCGTGTTGTAGCTGCAGTGCCGTCAATTCTAGTTCGGGAACATGTTTTGAGCGCATGACAGTGAAGCCGTGCAGCTTCTCGCCAACTTGCGGGCCCTGGACAACGGTGGCCAGGCCGCGCTTACTTGCGCCGCCGGTTCGGGAGACCGCTTGACGAAGCATGGTGGAGGTTATATGTGGTTGATGATGATGGAGGAAAGCATGGAAATGGAGAAGAAAATGAGAAGGGGAGGATCTAATGGTATGCGTGGAATGTTTGACCCCCCACAGAGAGAGAGATGGGCAAACAGAAAAAATGTGACGTGCAGAGCTGCAGAGTTGCCTCAGGATGGTAAGTGAGCTCACACTCGTGCAAGTAATTTTTTCCCAAGAGACGCCACAGGTGAGGCTGATATCACGGAATTTCAAGGGTACCTGGATAAGCAAGGCTGGCCAATCAAGGCCCAGATTCGACGCGAAAAAAAAAACTTAGTCATCCAGATTTATCTTGCATCTCAAGAGTTTGTACCTGTTCACGTGTTTTGTATGTGGTGGTACATGTTTCTCACCCAAGACACCAGAGACAGCCCGCCAAACCAACGATCCAAATAATCCAAGTCCAAATAATTGACGATGGGAATTTCCCGACTCTAAACATCATCATTCAACCTTTCACCCTCCACCAAAATCTACCGTTTCCTCTTCTAACATACTTCCTCTATATCCTCTTTCTCGTACGCTTTCAGGTATCTACCCCCACCTTCTTTTCCCGCATTCTTCCCCACGGTCATTGTCTTCTTGGTGAGCATGTGCTTTGGATAAGATTTTTATCGTCTGGCCTCTTGACCTATTACACTCCATTCCCACGGTCTCCTACGATTATATGCCCTTTTCCTGCACTAAATCCATTATCTGTCTACGTTTCTTTCTCCTTAGTACATTTCCAGCTAACCCCTTCTTGTTTGCACCATCCAGTCTAGTATTTGCGACGACCGTTAAGTAGCCAAGCAGGCCAACTTCTCTCTTGCGATACGGGACCGACTAAGACGACAATCACTTAAACTCCTAGGCATTTAAGCCCTGCCTGGAGTTGTTTCTTTTTCGACTGATTACTTCCTAACAAACGAACTCAACGTCAGCCCTCTTCTATCTCGATTCCCTACTGCGGCTACCCGAAACCAGCAAACTGGCATCTTCGTTTGTCCCTCTCTTTGCCCACACAGGCCTCTCTATTTCTGCCTGCTCCAAATCATGATGTCAAACGGCCACGACCATGGCAGTGGTGCTCACCCAGCCCCTAATGGGAAGTCCAAGCATAAGAAGGCGTTTGACTCGAATGAAGCTTCTCGTCTTCTCAAGGCAAAGATCTCCCAACTTGAGCGTGATGCTGCAAGTGAAAAAGATCAAGAGCTAGAAATTGGTAAGGAATCATTTTTCTTCCTCCTGTCTTCTTTTCTTCTTCCATAACTTCACAACCTCTTTTTTTCTTCCTCTTCCCATACCCTTTCCTCACCCCCCAACTGCGAAAACGCCCTACCGCAATCATGATTTACTCGACCACTATGCTGGTCCTTTCGTGGATCATGATTCTGAATGTGGTTTGTTATGTCGATCAATGTTTCTTCCTTTCTGACCCGTCTCTTACCGCCACAGAGCGAGAGGTGAAGCGCGCCAATCGCGATCTCATGCAGCAGATCGCTAAAATGGACGATGTCCAGAAGATCGAACATCTCCAGAAGCGATCTAGCGAACTGCTTGCTGAGATGCGCCGTCTGGAGCGTGAGAACCAGAAAAACAAGAAGCGCGGCGACGGTCTTCAGAAGGACAAGGACGGCAAGACCGCCGAACTGAACAAGACCGTCCAGCTGAAGGAGAAGCTGGAGAAACTCTGCCGGGAGCTCCAGAAGGACAATAATAAGCTGAAGGTATGCGCCAATTCAGACTTCCGCAGAAAATCAAGCGCAGGATTGCTCGTTTGCTAACCGCTTCTCTTTGCCACAACCCGTTCAGAATGAGAACAAGACTCTCCAGGACACTCTTACGCGCGAGCGCAAGGCCTGGGATCAGAAGTTCGATGCTGTCCTGGAGAAGCTCGAAGGATATCAGGAGGAAGCGTCCGCTCCTCGCCCTCTCGTGGTCGATCAACATGTTGAAGAAATGTAAGCCACTCTCCGCTCACCAGCCCACCCTTCGGCAACTTAGGATATCGCCAGGTTCTTCGTGGGGCTTGTGTTTCTAACTAATTACTTCTTTTCAACCCATCCAGGTTCAGCATTCGGTACAAGACGATGATCGACCAGTACGAGATTCGCGAGATTCAGTTCCAGTCCCTCCTCCGGACGAAGGAGCTTGAGGTTCTCTACAATCTCGCGCGCTGTGAACATGAGAAGCGTGTTGCCGAAAGCGAAGCGTCCAAAGTGACCTCCCTGCAGGCCCAAGTGCAAAGCTTCAACAAGACCGAGGCCGAGCTCCGGGCTCAGCTGAGTGTCTATGTTGACAAGTTCCGGCAGGTGGGTATTCCCATTGATGACCTCCAGATCAATCCCGAGGATGTCAAGGTCATCCCCGTGGAGTTCCACTTCGAGTCGGATGAGCCCGAGTCTGCTCCCGCGGCGCCCGAGTCTGCGCCCCCCTCTGAGCAGACCCCTCAGGCTGGAGAGAAGTGAACATTTCCAAACTCCAGACTCCAAGTCTCCTTGCTGTCTTATCTTCGTATAAGACTTTGCTTTCACAATGCACCGGTCCCAGTGGCAAGACCTTTTTCCCCAAGTTGAATCTCCAGTTTGGATTTTCATCCCCCCCCCCCTCTTCCCCTTTTCCACCCCCTTTTTCACACAGATAATTCCGCTCTGGACATAGAGAGTCGTTGAGTTTTCTGTCCCCTTGCTATCAAGTATTCCTATTACGTCACCCTGAATTAGTATTCAATAAATACACGCCACAAGATTAATTCTCTCCAAACAACCACTCCAACATTTCGTTCTCTCCAACCGCTGCTCGCAAGTTTGCTGCACATCCATCCTGAGATCCAACCAAGACCCAGCATAAGTACAGCAGGGTCATCTAAGCACACCAGGCTCCCTTCTTCTCAAAACCAAGCAGTCAAACATTATCGCCGTCAACATGATCACAAAGTCGAAAGCTAACCATCGGATGTCGGGCAACGCCGGTTTGATGAATATAGGTGGAGGACACGCTCAACAACAGCAACGACCTATTCCTTTCGTTTCGCAAAGAAATGGAGGACATGTCGAAAAAGACGAAGCGGCTTGAGAAGGAAAACGAGATGTTCCGTCGAAAGTGCGAGGCTATGAATTCCAACATCATCCGAATGGCTGAAGAGCGTGAGGACTGGAAGAAGAAGGCCGAAGGTTCAGAACGAACCTCGACGAAGCTGATGAGTATTATCCGCGACATGCAGGTGCAGGGCCGCAAGGTTCCCGCAGCGGTGTCGGCGGCGCTGAACGAGTCAGGCAGTTCTGCGGCGATGGCGGCAGCAGTGGCGGTTGCGTCCGAGGGCAAGCGGGACAGTACCCCAGCAGGGCCCAGCGACGAGTTCTCGGACGGGGACGACGACGGGGACGACGACGGGGACGAGGGAGTCATCGTTGACGAAGGACTCAGCGACGGTGCAGACGGAGAGGATGATGAAGCCGACGACACGGAAGAAGACGTGCAGCCGCTGTCGGAGCGATCACAGGTTCCACGACCGTTTGGGCCGGAGCGGCCGCCGGCTCTTGTTAATGGACAGAGCCATTAGACTTTTGGGGGGCCGGCCCTTGGCCCCTTAGAGTTGTCACTATCTCGCTGGTTTTGCTAGCTGTGTCTTCTTTGCTCACTGTCTCCATTAGCTTCTCGATTCTCAAATCCAAATCCACCATGCGCGGGACGTTGTTCCGATGCTTGTACCAGTCAACGCAATCTCTTGACAGTCTGCCCCCCTACAGCCGTGTTCATATGCAATCTGAGTGTGTTCTGGAAATTGTGCGATCTGCCTAATTCCCATGGAACTATAGCTAGCGTGCCATTCAACTATGTAGAGTTGCCGTTTGTATCTTCAAGATATGCGCAGCTCAAGCAAGGGTTAGGGTTAAGCTCCAGGCTATGGCATCATTGTCGGCGATACATGACTAAATGTGGCGGAGTTCGTTCTGGACATCACATCAGGTACAAAGGCTGTAACTGATGGATTAGTGAGGGGGGTTAGCGGCATTCGGGGAACTATCAGCAGCCGGCCCGCCTAAACCATCACAATGTGCAGGCCCAAACAGACGCTGATACCGCTAAAACGGGGGCAACATGGACTTTTAGTGGGGTTAGGTCACAATTACGGAGAGCACACGACGACCGTCTCCGTTCCTTCCAAATCCATATCAGATGCCAAAGCCCAAGATGGAAAGAGCCAAAAATTAAAATGGAACGGCCGGTCCTTTTGATTCTTTCCCCGATCACAGCAAGAGCATCATTTTTTTCTTCCTCTTGATAATTTCTTTTCAGTAGAGGTTCCGTGAATTGTGTAACTTCATTTTCTGTCCTTTCGTTTCGTTTCGCTATTTCCGCTTCCATCATCGACACATCTTCCTAGTGCAATAAGGATCAACGTCTGCCCACTTCCAAAACTCGCTTCGTTTGGAGGTCTCCTGATCGGTTGGCAGAGCAGAGCTGTCCCCAGAGCTTGTCGCGCGGGCTGTTTTTACCTGGTTTTCTCCTCTGCTCCCCTGCCAAAAAAAAAGACAAACTGGATACATACTAGACCAGCCCTGTCCGGATTGCAAAAGCGCACGGAGCAACAAATACATACTGAACCTTGGTTTACGGCCTGGGCAGCCCTGAACGGGGAAAAATTCCGAGCAGATTTGCAAGAATGAAGCTTTAGCGAGGCGGCCTCTCATCGGGTTCCCTTCAGCTGGCGGCTCTTTTCTCCATTTTGGGGGTGGCAAACACGTGTTGGAGACCTCTTTCTGGCATTCATGTTGAGTTCGCCGTGAGGCCAGAAGTGCGGACGTGAGAGAAAGAGAGACACAGAGAGACACAGAGAGACACAGAGAGAGACCACGCGCACATCGCCTGAGTTGGCCTGTGACAATGACATCAGAATTCCCACCCGAGCCGGCGCGTCTGACGCTGGATGTTCCCATAACGCCGGCCCAGTCGCACGCCCTACTGCACATTCTCACCCACCACGAGACCTACGCCGAGATCGAGAGCTTCAAGCTACCAGACACCGTGCAGACCTTTGGATTCCCGTTCAGCGGTGGCGGTCCAGACCACGAGCAACACACCAGCAGCAAAGAGTCCGTACCGCCGAGTCGGACGGACTCCCCGGCACCCGGCCATGGCGACGCCCCCGAATTTCACCCCAGCATGCTTTGGAAGCGCCGGAAACACCGGCGGCGGAAGCAGCTTCCTTCCGAGTCCCCGGCTTCACGCAGCGAGCCGGTGTCGGACCTCTCGTCTCCGTCTTCGGCAACGTCGCTTCCCAATCTGGTACAAGCAGCCGCCCAGATAGAATCTCCAGAGAACCCGGCTCCCCCGTCTCCAGTGCCACAAAAGCCAGCTGCACCATTGCTGCAGCTTCTTCTCACCCGCTTCGTCTTGCCTATCCCAGGAGTCAAGGCTCTTCCACTTGGATTCTGGTCGGTGCGGGCAAAGGGGTTGCTGTCGAGGCTTGCGGCGGCAGAAATGTCGGAAAGCTACGATAAAGGATCCATTGGAACCCGAAAGACGCTGTCAACTGCTGCGGCGGCTGTTATTGAAGCCTTTTCTCGCGGTTACCTGGAAGGGCTCCCAGAACGCAAGCAGGGTGTGCGTGGCGAGCATTTGGGCCCTGTGCCAACTGTTACTATCAGCGGCACTGAAGGCCACACGACAGACGCAGAGGCTTCTGCCGACGACGAGGCTGGCATGGGCCATCATGACTGGGAGGGCCTTGTCCATGGCCTTGTCTACGAGGATCTATTTAATGACTTGTGTGAATGGCTTCAGAACACCGATGACCTGGAGAGTCACTCAGCTACCGTCAAGGGTGCTGCCGACTTTGCGATCATGCAGTAAGTCTTTCCCTTGCCCCGACTCTATATCCCGGGATGCTAATGCAACATCGTTCAATCTAGTCTCGCAAGCTTTGTTCACCAAATCTTTGTTGGCTCTCCTGAAGGGCCGTATCTTCTCCAACTGATCGAAACTGCACACCGCCTCGTTCCGTACGGCATGATCCGGCAAATCTTGCGCCTTGGAAATGCTGCTACCATGATGAACGCGATGACCAGGCTTCTTCTGGCTAAGCTTAGCTTCACGTCGCTGTCCAACTGGGTTGGATTGACGCAAATCCAGGACGAGGGGATGAATCTTCTTCAACGGTACGTTCTTCCAACATGCCACATATTGAGGGCCGAAACTAACAGGAAATAAACACAGTATTATCTGGGGAGTCCTGACTTGGGACAGTTCCGACTTCAGAAAAAAGTCAGACAAAATTGAAAAGACCAAAAATGGTCCTCCGCCGGAGTATCTTGCCTGTCTGAAAGACTACCTGTACACCGAATCCCGTGAATATCACAACACTGTCCGCCAGAGGAGTGTCTCCCAGCCTACTTCTATGGTGGATGCCATCATATCCAGCGCAATCGACCAGGGGAAGCTCCCGTCATCGCTTCCACCGCTCACCGAAGCCCAATACACACTCTGCGCGGACTACTACTCAGCTTTGCTGTCAATTCGCGATCGTGACGAGA
The DNA here is from genome assembly GCA_001510575.1 of Knoxdaviesia capensis. Lineage (NCBI taxonomy): Eukaryota > Fungi > Ascomycota > Sordariomycetes > Microascales > Gondwanamycetaceae > Knoxdaviesia > Knoxdaviesia capensis. The sequence continues at coordinate 3,506,391 of LNGK01000004.1, read as the reverse complement.
TCGTGGGTGTTCTGTGCCGCCAGACCCCTGATCTGCTCTCCGATGCAGTTCGTGACGGTGTGGCCGCCTATGACCCAATCATCCGCGAGCTGCATGCGCATATCGATCTGTCTGAACACGTCCAAGCTACCCAGGATTTTATCGACGACTTCATCAAGACCGCTGGAGCCCACGGTGGCCCTGCTACCGGAAGTGCTTCTCCACACTCTTCGCATGCCAAGCCGTCGGTAGACGATTTTATCGCACTTCTCCGCCGTCACCGCGGCGCTGTGTACCGCTGGTTACACCACGTTGCCTCTCGGTGTCCAGAACTGCGTGGCGATGTTCTCGCCTACGCCAAGTCGGCACTCCGCGAATTCCGGAAGCCCCACCACCGGTCCACAGAAACAAGCCCCCACGTCTCCGGCCCGCCGACGCCGTCTACATCGTCTTCGTCGCTATCCTCATCTTCTTCTATGCATGGGAACATCCACGATCGCCTGTACGTGGTGTTTTCCGCGCTCCCAAGCCGCTCCCGAGCCAGTGTGCTTCCGATTCTTGACCGGTACGCCGAGTACCTTGCCGCCATACAGGACTCGTTCCTGGAAACTGGTAGTGCGGTTGTAGCGACGCCTCTAGGCGCCGGTCCCTTTGACACGCCTGGCTCCGGCGATAGCGGTGGTCTGCCCGCCGTGCAGCGGCTTGATGGCCCGGGCGTGTACCTTGCCAGCTGGCAGGCTCTGCTCGACGACACTCCGCTGTCGCCCACGCTGCCCCATACACCGGTTCGGCACGGAACGAATATTCTTGCGGAGGTGGTCGATGCGGAGCACGCGGTCAACCGGCTCGTCTCGCCGATTGAGCGTCGCCTGAGCCGTGATAGTGCGTCGGCGGCGGCGGAGGCGGCCAGTGCGTGGGAGGGCGGGGATCCGGTGCTGAACCGGGTGTCGCGGCGGGAGATTCAGCATGTGGTTGATTTGCTGCGCGATCCGTTCCGCAGCTGTCTTGTGGATATTGCCGCGGTGTAAACGAGGTTCTGAATTTTTTATTTTTTTTGGCTGTGGTTGTCTGAATTTTGAGTATTCATTTTGGGGGAGGGGTTTGTTTGGGATCCCGGCTTCTCTGGATGATTCTCTTACTGTTTTGGGTGGAGTTCGGCGTGCGAAGAACCACATGGGAGGTTAACCACAACGTTAGGATTGTATACGCAGTGCATCCAATAGATATCGTTTCTCTATATACAAATGGGTGTATCGTATCTTAGAATGACAAAAAAACGTCTAGATGTTCTATTCGTGCCCATCGTAATCCCACGACTATCAGCACAGGAGATTCGCTATAATCGGGGAAGATCGCAGCTAGAAAAAGAAAAAGAAGGAGAAAAAGCACTGCTCCGGCCCTGAGATAGTCCAGAAGTGCCACCTCACTCCAGGAGGTTCTAGAAGTTCATACAAGCTGTATGAACGGGGAAAGCAACACGCCACAACTCCGTCCCCCCCGGATTCCTTCTCCAGGGAACCAACCCATTGCAAGGGGGGGAAGGGGGGGGGGAAACAAGTAATACACATTAACAACAACAGAACTCCTCGCTGTCTCCGCCTCGCTTACTTTCTAAACGGGCTCTCTCTGTCTCTCTCTCTCTCTCTCTCTCTCGTACACACATCTCAAACAGGGGGGGAAGGGTGTCTCTGTTTGTAAAATTACATTTAAGTTCGGGTTAAGGGGTTTAGGGGGGCCACGCTTTTCGAGCAGCTCAGCTGAAATTGGGCAGTCGCGCGGGAACGAAGTCGGCAGCGGGCTCTTCGGGCGGTGCTGCCGGTGCGGGAGGGTCGGCAGCGGGAGGGTCGGTGGGCGGCGGAGTGGCGTGCGACAGCGGGGGTATTTGCAGCCCGCTCTCGTCGTGCTCGTCGTGCTCGTCGTGCTCGTCGTCCTCGTCCGCCGCGTGGACAATGACCACCGAGTCGTCCTCCAGCGACACGCGCGAGACGTCCGCGTCAAAGTCCTCGGTCTGCTCGCCCGACACCATGGGCGCAAACTCGTCGTCGCCGTCATGCTCGTACTCGTGGGATGCAGGGCCGGTGGTGGCTGACGCGACCGTCGCCGACGACGCCGACCCGTGCAGCCCGCGCTCGGCGGCTAACTGCGCCGCTGCCCGGCGCTTGCGCGCCACGGCCGCGTCCTCCTCGCGGCGGAGCATCTGCTCCTCGCGGTGCAGGTCGTCCATGCTCGGCGGACTCGTGACCACCACTGTCGCCGCCGCAGCTGCAGCGTCGGCCGCGATAGAGTGCGCCGCCTCGTAGGTCGAGTAGGCCGAGTACGCCGAGTTGACGGTGGTGCGCGACACGGTGCGCGAGATCATCGACCCGGGGCGCTGCGCGCGCGCGCCGCTCCCGCTACTACTCCCGCCAGTCGACCGCCGCGGGCCCTTGCCCTTGCCCTTGCTGCTGCGGGTGCGGTTGCTGCTGCGGTCGTCGGTCTTGTCGTCGAGCGCCATGCTGAACTCGTCGTCCAGCGGCACCGCGTCCTCGTCGCCCTCGCCGTCGCTGGGGAACAGGTCGCCGCGCGACCGGTACGACGATGACGTCTCGCCCGACGCCGTGGTCCCGCTGCGCTTGCGCGCGTGGCGCCGCGTGGTGCCGAAGTAGTGCGAGAAGTCGTCGTCGTCGTCGTCATCGACGTCGGTTATGTCGTGTGCTGCATCGGCAGCAGGGTCGCCGCCGCCGGCTGCGGCACCTGCACCGGCATCTCCGTTAGCGGGGAATTTGGTTGGTTGCGCGCCGTTGCGGTAGCCCACGCCAGGGGTGTCGCGGCGGGACCGACTTAGTAGCGACTTCGACTCGCCCGGGAGACTGTCGTGGCGGCCGGGGTGCTCTTGCAAGTCAGCCGCACTAGGCTTGTAGCGGAGAGTTCCCCCGATCTTCCATGGCAGGCGGCCGAGGAAGCCGAGGGGCTGGGTGCTGGGGATGACGGTGGGGTCTTCTTCCGAGGTCCGCCGGCGGGGGCCACGTGTGCCGTAGCTCATACCACGCTTCCTCCGCGGCTGCTGGTCCGCGATGCCCTCGCCCGCCCCACCACCACCACCACCACCGCCGCCCCCGCCACCGGCACCACCAGCCCCTCCGCCGCCAGCCACGCCGACGTTCGTGCCGGTCGTGCCGTACCTCCGCGACGAGCCGGTGCCAGCCAGCAAGCGGTCCCAGTCATCGTTGCTCCAGCTGCCCAGCAGGCCAGAGTCCTCGTCCTCGTACCAGTCGTCGTAGAAGTCGAAGCTGTATTCGGCGCGGAAGCGCGCGCGGTCGCGTTCGCGCTGGCGGCGGGCGCGGTCTTCGGGGCCGCCCAGACACACGGACGTACACTGCTCGAAGCACTGCGACAGCGAGCCGAAGCACGGGTTGATGTAGTTCTGCTGGAACGACCAGATACCGGCGGCGGCGTTTTCGGTGACGGTTTCGGCGTTGTGCGAGATCTGGTTCCACCGTTGGCGGAGGCGGGGGTCTTCGAGGAAGGCCATGGTTGGGAGGGGGGGGTGGTTCTAGTATAGATGAACGGTGGATGTCGCCGGAGTCAAGGGGTCGAGAGGTGAGGCTGTGTCGGGGCCCGCGAAGTGAAGAGTCGTTGAGGAGGAGCCCGTCGAGCCGGTGGAGATGAGGGGATGCCGGACGGGGCTATCCGAGGCTAGACTGGGAGAGGCCACGCAAGATGTACCCCCAGCGCAATGGACAATAACTGATGGTATAGATAGAAACGCCCAACCCAGCCCGGAGATTCGAATCACGGCGACGCGGAGGTGGTTTTTAAGGCACCGCACGGCAAGGCGGGCCGACACGGCAATTGGCAAGATTCTTCAAAGCTGTCTTCATCTGCCGATAGTAGGGAAACAAAGGGAAAAGTCCAAGAGAGCGGAATTGCTAGTACGAGATTGTTGATGTAATGATCACATACAGCAGCTGTAAAAAAGGAACGAAGAAAGTAAAATGATCGAGAAGGGGGAAAAAAGAGGGAATTGCAATGTCTGGTTGGTTGGGGAAGAGGAGAACAAATCAGATCAAAAAGACGTCTGGCCGTTCATTATTTTGGTGGTACACGTATAATGTCATCAGATTTGTGTCAGCATTTCAGGTTTTGGAGGGAGGAAACGCACGGGCCATGTTTTTTTGGAAAGGTGTTTTGTGGGCAGCTGGTGCCGGCTGTTTGCAGCTGGTAGCTTCGGGGCAAGAACGTGGGGTTTTAGGGTCTAACCCTTGTTGATTCACAGCTCGAAGTGATGTTATGCACATGCAACCTCTAGCCAGTCTGTCCATTCACGATGTCTGTACAAGTACATGTAAACTCACACCTCAAGGCATAGATAGATAGTGGTGACATCGATGCTTCTTCAGGGACGAAATGCAGCGGAATCTCAACAACCGGATCACGCGATGGCCACGATGCCGCACTTTGGAGGGCAGTTCCTGTCACGGATAAATGTAATATGGAGAGAAAGGGAAATTGAAAATGTGGGTGGTTTGCTTGGGGAGCGTCCGTTGGGGCAAAAATGTGCGACATCGGCGGCTTTTTTGGGCCGAGCAGCAAAGCAAACAAGAAAAAATGTGTGTGGGAGGATGTGCATGCAGACTTTCGGCTGGCTTTACGTAACCCGTGGGCCTGGGCCAAGCTCGGCGATACGAGCGGGCAAAGACTCACGAAATGCCGGGAAATGGCGGAAAAAGTCGGTTGATTCTCGCTCTTCCCACAGCAAAAGAGAATGGGAGAAAACACAGAAGAAAAAATAGAGAGAAAAAAAGATGCGAGACAGTGTGACGCGCACGGACCGGCAAACGGGCAATTGCACCAAAAACCCAGACAGTGTGCGAAAAGAAAAAAAGATTTCGGCAGCCAACACCAGTGATGCGATGGTACGATCTTATCAATCTGATCTCTTACGCCTTTTTTGTGTGTGTTTTTCCCCCCCATCACAAGAGCATCAGCCCAACCAAAAGCTAGAGCCTCCTGAATCGGAGCCCATACAAAGTTCAATAGGGAAAGACCCTGTTCTGCTTACGTCCTGCCAGAAAATTTTATTCCGCCCAGAGACAACGAAAGACTCATCTTCCGCTGCCCCCCTCATCTCGGAACTTTTTTTTTCTCTCTTCCTTTCTCGGTCTTCAACCATTGATTGTTGGATATCCGGTCAGAACCCTTCATAACCTCCAATTCACTCTCACGATCTCTTCACTGGACGACAGAATCAGAAGCGGTGCAGCCAAAGATACCCAGCCAGGATCTTCACTCCCAGCCTGCTTCACTTCGTCATCTCCACGTATTTCTGTCTCCCTTGACTGATTCTGCATACCAGCCGAGAAACAAGAGACACACGCATCCAATTCAAATCACAACAACAAGCAGCAACCGCAGCAACCGCAGTGTGCTTGGTGTGTTCCGGACTTTCTCGCCCCGCGCCGCTCTCTCTCCGTATCGGGAACACCGCAAACGCAGCCAATCCGGTCGGCAGCTTCACCACCGACCAGCCCGAAAGCTCTTATCCCCGGGAAAAGATCGTCCCACGGCAGATACTTCCGACGTCAATACTTCAAAAGCCTATTGGAATCTCATCCGCCTGACTTCTGTGGTTCAGCATCCAAAACGACCCGAAAAGCCCAGATGCAGCAATGGCGGCCCTGGCACCAATCAAGATCAAGGCCGAACTGCCACTAACTGCAGACCTGCGAACCACTAAAAGCAGGGCGCTTTCACTGGCTGCCCCCGCTGAAAATTTGTCGCACAGGCCACCGCTCACAGCTTATCCCTCAGCCAAATCAGCCTCTTCCTCCTCTTTTTCTTCCCTTCCCCCTTCGCTTTCCTCTCTTTCGTCACAGCTCCGCCCAGTGCACAATTCTTCTCATTCCTCTTCCCACCACCCGACAAATTCTTCCATCGGGCACTTTTCGGTGTCTTCATTGTCTTCGTCTTCTTCTTCGTCTTCGCCTTCTTCTTCCGCATCGCCGTCGTCGTCGTCGCCGGCCCGGACTCTTCACCGAAAACTACAGCACTCATCATCGGCATCATCGTCATCGTCGCCGTCTTCGGCCTCTACCGCCTCCCCGAATGTCCGGCCAAAGCTGCCCTTGCCCATCCCCAAGTGCAGACCCCCGCAAATAGCCCTCATTTCTCCTCCTCCACTGAAAATTGCTGCTGCTCCCATTATTGCCTCTTCGCACCACAAGCCCATCTCCCCGTCGCCCGCCTCCCGAGTTGCCGGTTTGTCGCCGTCAGTGACGTCGTCGGGCCCGGCTCCCCCTCCTAACACCATGTCTGTGTCGTCGGTCATCTCTCCGAACATCGCCGTCGCCGTCGCTCCGTTGTCGTCCGCCTCGTCCTCGTCGGCTGCGTCTCCCGCGGCTGCCACGCCTCCAGCCACCACCACTACCACCACCGCTGCCGCCACCGCTGCCCCCACCGGCCCGCCGAAACTGTCCATCACGAGCAAAGAATGGGTTATCCCGCCTCGGCCGAAGCCTGGCCGCAAGCCGGCCACCGACACTCCTCCCTCCAAGCGCAAAGCCCAGAACCGAGCCGCCCAGCGCGCCTTCCGAGAACGGCGAGCCGCCCGCGTGGGCGAGCTCGAGGAACAGATTGAAGAGCAGCGCGAGGAGCGGGACCGCACCGAGTCCGAATTGAGGGAGAAGGTGCGCGTGCTGGAGCTGGAGCTGCAGTCGTTTCGCTCCAAGTGCTCGGTGCTCGAGACCCTGCTGGAGCGGGAGCGCCGCGAGCGCATTCGTGCCGAGACTGCCGTCGATGTGTTCCAGCGCCGAAACGCTGCCCACTTTTCCTCGTCGGCCGACTCGGCTCATCCGGACTCTGGCCGTCCCGAGACCTCGGCCTCCTCCCGCATGTCGCTGTCGACGCTCCCTCCTCCGTTTGATGTCTCCAATGCGGCGGCCGCCGCTGCTGCTGCTGCTGCTGCTGCTGCCGTCGCTGGCGGTGTCGCCCATGCCGGCCCGTCGTCGGCATCGTCGGCCCCCTCGGCTACCCCGTCCATGGCTGCCCAGGCCCTGTCCATCCCCCACATGGTGTCTCAGCCAAGCCCTACCGACATGTCGTCGCCCGAGGAATTGGATCTCACCGATATGACGTGTGGCGGCTGTCTTCCCGAAGGCCCATGCGCCTGCTCCGATGCCGCCTTCTCGCAGTCAATTCCCATCTGCACAAAATGCAGTCTGGGTGCTCCCTGCGACTGTCCCCCTGACCCTCTCCAGATGGCTGCCGCCCACGCCATGAATGCCGCGCAGTTGAAGCGCTCGCTCTCTCCCAGTAACTTTAACCTAAACTCAAATAAGCGGCCACAGCCGTCAACATCGCGGTTACACTCAACATCAACAACCTCTAGCCCCTCCAACTCCATGATGACCCACAATACCACCGTGCTCTCAGCATCGTCTACCTCGTCGATATCCCCCGAGATGGAAATCGACATGACCTTTGCCTTCAAGCGCCCCGATGAGACCCTGACAATACACAAGCCCGACCTCAGCTCCATCACCCTCAGCCAAACACCACCCCGGCCCCCGCGCTCGCGCATCATCATCCCGCCCAAGGACCGCTGTGGCTTCTGCCAGGACGATAGCGTGTGCGTGTGTGCTGAGTCGCTGGAGAGTAGCGCCATGATCGACTCGCCAATGGCCATCATGACGGATCCCAACCCCCTCCCCATCATGTACCAGGTGCCGTCGCCGCCACGCAGTGATGCGTCGCCGCCGCCCATGGAGGTGACCAACACTGGGGCCATCAAGCTGGTGCCCTCTCGCATGCGCACTACCCGCACGGCGCTCAAGCACATCCGCAGCGTCAAGCCCGGCTCCCAGCTACTCCCGTCCAGTCTCCCGCAGCCCTCATCCTCGTCGTGTGGGCCGAACGGCCCCGGAACCTGCGCGCAGTGTCTCGCGGATCCCAAGTCCGGCCTGTTCTGCCGGTCGCTAGCCGCCAACTTTGAGAAGGCGAACGGAGTGGGCAGTGCCGGTGGCGGATGCTGTGGTGGTGCTGGTCCCGGGGGCGGGTGCTGCAAGTCCGGCAAGAGCGTGGCGCCAGCCCCTAGCGCCGCTGACTCTGCCGCGACCCCGGCCCCGGCCCCGGCCCCGGCATCGTCTGGCGCCGCGAAAGCCGGGTTCGGGCTGAGCCTGAGCTGCGCAGAGACGTACAAGACGCTCGCGAGCCACCGCAACTTCGAGCAGGCGGCCGACGAGATCAGCTCGTGGCTGCCCAAGCTGAAGGCGGTCCCGGTGGCGCCACGCCCGGCGCCCCGGCCCGCCACGGCCGATGCCGGCGCCGCCTCGGCGTCCGCGGCCTCCGGGTCTGGGGATGCGTCGTCGCGGCTGCCGATTGAGGTTGAGGCCGCGAGTATCATGAGTGTGCTGAAGGACTTTGATGTCCGGTTCGGCAAGAGGGCGTGAGCAGTGTGAACGGTGCAACATGTACAAATACTTTTATTTTTCATGTGTATATAAAACTTTGCCGTTCGAGGGGAGACCAGACACCCTTTGACTTTTTTGGATACAGCTCTATCTATATCTATCTCTCTCTCTCTCTGTTCCCAGGGTTTGAGGGCGTTTCTGTTTCCTGTTCCATTTACGGCGTTTTTACCTGGAGTTCCTTGTTGTTGTTTTTCTACTTGATACAAAAAAATGAACTGATGAAGAGAAGAGGGGGAAAGGGGAAAATCGATAGCACTTTTCGACGTGCCTCGAAGTTCTTGAAGAGCTTTTTTTATGAGGACCTGATCACGGTTCATTTTTGGGGGTGATTTTTTGTATTGCATTTTCTTTCTTTCTGTTGTTCCGATCTTTGATGTTTTTTTCTGTTTTTTTCCCCGCGGTTTTCGCTGGTGTATATATTCTGAATATACTTTATGTATGAGCGTGTCCCGGTTTCTACGTGCCTACCAGCTTGAAGCTTCGTCTCCATGCAACCAAAATCTTGGTGAAGCCCTCACCCCTCTCTCTACAGCCATCTCAGCGCGCCGATTCGCCTGTTTCATTCACTTACAGACAGATCCCTAGTAGGCGTGTTATTCACTCGATTGAGATGAATTTGTTGTTTCCCCCCTGTTCACACCATCTTTTTATGGCAACCCTTTCCGATGGCCAATAATCTTGGATCCCAACTCTACAGCAACAGAACGTGCGCGTTGCATACCGAGAGAGTGTGGCAGGCTCACGATAACCCTAACCCTAATACGGCAAGTCCATCCAGGGACCTCAACAGTCTCACGACCAGCTACCGCTGCTGATGGCACAGTAACGATACATTTTTGCCCAGTCTAAATGTTTGCTCTCTGAATACGGAAGACAGAAGATGGAGGGTTCGGCAAGTGCAACGGGGTCGGCGTGGTACAGGAGCAGTTGTCTCGGCGCGGGACGGGTAACCAGCTTTTGGGGCATCAGGTGTCATGAACAGGCGCTTTGCCAGGTATTTATGTCAGCTGGGGTCTACGGGGTTCCGATAAAAGCCAGAGAAAGTGACACGAAGGAAAAAAGAGCGATATGGAGAAGAGAACGCGAAAGAGATCGATCTGCAGCCGTGGGAACTCTCGAAAAGGAGCGTCCAGTGACGACGAGAACCTGGGATTGCAGCAACAGAGCCGATCTGTCACCACCACGGGTTCGCATATGTGCCTGATTCCTGGGATACGTATGGAGGTCAGAAGAAGATGGGTAGATTTTCCGGATTCGAGTTCAGGCGTGTCTGGGCCGTGTTTTCGCGGTTCGCGGTGTCGGGCCTCCTGGCGAAGATACACTGGACGAAGATGGGCCGCAATCCACGACGAGAGAGACGAGAAGAAAACACGCAAAAGGGAGGCAAGACTCCGGAAGAGACAAAGATGTGTGCATGCAGGAGACGCACGCATATCCATCAAAGCAATATGCAGAGTGCTCTTGCCTGCCTGACTGCCTCTGTTGCATGTTTGTTCATGTCAGAGCCCCGCGAGAAAGATAGGAGAGGGGAGGCGAGAAAAAAGGACGAGCAAACAGGTGCAAGGTTTCATTTGTCTCGGTCGCCAGCACATCTGCCCGTTCGTTGTTCATTGGGAGCGGCGGCGGTTTGTTGGCCACGGCCGTCAACTGGGGTGTTTGACGGGGGATCCCTAGGGCCAAAGATACTGAGCGAGAGTCAGAGAGAGAGACGGGGTTTTTCTGGTCCGTGGGGACACAAACGAACGGTGCTGCTCGCCAACTTGGTGATACATGCATGAGCAATATCTTGGCCTTCGGGTGGTGTGTTCATACCGGAGAGGCCTGCATACCCTCTGGCCTGTTCTTAGCTTCATGTAAGTACCTCCCACACCCCCCTCCATGTACAGTACAGTACATATGATTTTTTCTTGATTTATCATTCTGTCCCCCCCTCCTCCATCGACTGACTGTGTTTTAGTGACATGCAGGTTGTGCAGGTGGTGGCAGCAGATGATTGGCCAACATCCACCATTGTTGGCAACCTACAGCTGCAGGTTGTGGCGTGGACGCTTTGGATTGGCCAGGCCGCAAAAAACGAAGGGTTGGGATGGGTGGGAAGAGAGAGCCTGCGAAGAAAAGAGGGTGACAGAGTGTACAGTATATGCTTTCGTCTCTCTCTTCTCGTGTCCTATCCTCACTTGGTTGAACAGGCATGGGAACACAACCGAAGAGCTGAAGCTGCAGCGCGTTCGCCTGTTCAAGTTTAGTCCCATCTGCCGCTGTGTCTGGCTCTCTCAGTCCTTTTCTTCTGTCTGCTTCTGTTCCTCTTCGCCCATTCTCCGATATACACACTCACAGCCAAAAGAGCCACCACACTCCTCCTGCAGGATACATCCCATCCAAAGCCTAGCGATGCACACAGCGGGTGGGTGCCGGGCCCAGCAAGATGAGTGGCTGTTAGCTGTCTGGCGGGCTGCGTTGCGGTGGCGAGAAAGCACGGCGAGAGAGACACTGAGAGCCAGCGAGAATGCAGGAATCCCATTTGAGGTGTGAATAGAATAAACTGGGGACCCGTATTTAGGTTTCCCTTTTTTTTTTCTTCCTTCTTTTTTGGGTGCAGCTGTTCTCGGTGGGCGAAAGGTCACTGAGGAGGGTCCCAGAAAATCCAAAGCACGGCTTATGCAGTGCCAACGCAGAGGCTGGGAGGGCAGATTTTGGGATTTTTTCATTTTTTTTCGGCGGGGCGCAGAAATGGCCAGGGGCGAAAGGAAGAAGAGGGAAAAAGGAGGAAAAGAGAAAATGGTTCATTCATCAAGGGAGTTTTTGGAAAGGGAAACGAGGAAAAAATGAGGAACGCCGCAGTGTATTGGGACGTGAAATGGGGAGACAGACTCGAGAGGGGCTTCTGTTACTATGCTGGCAATATATATACTGGCGATAGCTTCAACTCGCAGACTACCAATCAAGGACCCTAACCCTAACGAACAATCGTAGCGGTCTACGGTGGGCGGCACAGGCCGTCGTCTGGGTGCATGTACACGTCGATCAAAATCCTCTCCATGCTGCTCCTTCCCGCTGAACAGCACAGCAGCCCATCGGCGTGACTGTCTTGAGATAACGAGAGACACGCCCGGCTCTGCAAGAAGCGTCGGCATCGAGGTGCACGTAAGAGGTACACCCATAACAGCGACACCAGTGACCTGTTGTTGTATTATCGGTGAGAGTGGGCCGCAGGTCACCAGCAGAAAGGCGCTCCTGCCTGGTCGAACAAGCACGCAAAGCACCGACCTCTTGCCTTCCGTTTACCCCACGCGCCTGCATCTGGCTCTTGTCCTGCTCCTTCCCTGCAATGCAGCGCACGCTGTGAAGCTCCATCGTTCCTGCTTTGGGAATCCGTGTTTTATCCTCTTCCTCTTCCTGCCATTTCCAATTGTGAAATTTCCGTTTTTATGGGTTTTAATTCAGCCAATTCTGTTTTCTTCTCCTTCTTCCCCTCCTCTTGGTTCTTCATCTTCGTGATATCTTGTTTTTTCCTCTTCCTCTTTTATTCTAAGCTACTCTCCTAAGGACAGGGTCCCAACTCCAACCACATTTTTTGGTTGCTATTATTTGCAGATCCCGTTTCCCTCTCCATCCTTGAGCTTCTTCTCCACAGCTCCAAGGCTTTTGACAACGCTCCATCAGGCTTTTTGTCTTTTTTTCTTTCTTTTTTTCCTTCGTCCCTCTCACATTCTCCCTCAACCTTTCTACCCCGCGAAACCCTCTCGACAGCCACACAAGTCCTCACTCTCCCTTAACTTCTTTTTCTCATCTACAACGCATACGACACCTATCTTCCAGTTACTTCCCTTGATAGCCTCCATTATTCCCCCCTACAGGTTAAGCTTTTCAGGGTGTACATGCAAGCTTGACTTGACTTGTCTAATACAACTGCTGTTGGTTTTGCTGGCATCACCAGACCCATCTGCTTCTTGTTCTTTTTCTTTTTCTTTTTTTTTCTTTTTTTTTTCTTTTTTTCTTTCTGTTGGTCTTGATCGATCAACTGTTCCTGGCCAGACTGGCTGTTGAGACGCACATCCTTCAGTAAAGATCTTCCTATATTGTTCCTGAGTTCGTTGACGCCAGCCCAGCCCGGTTAATTCTGTTTCATTCGTCTCGACTTGTTGTACACGTCGATCGTCCTTATATTACACTTTTATATTGCATGCCGTCGTCTTGGCTTTTTATTTAGTTCTTATTTCTTCATTCATTTACTCCTTCTGCATCGCTTCTTGGCCGTCGCGGCTCTTCTCTTTCTGCCTGCTCATCTCATTTCTTTTGTGGCCTGGAGCTTCCGCGCGTAGCTTCGTCCCCGTTTCCTGTCCCCAAGTGACCGTTTCTGAATCCCTGCTGGCGGCTTGTTGGCCAAACGCTGGTTTCCACGTGGCGGTGACCTTGTGTGCCGGCGACTTGTGCTCTAAGAGTTTCTCTGTCTTTCTGCTCCTCCGTGTTCCTTTTGCCATAATCACTTTCTGAGACGAGGCTCTCTCTTCCTCTCTTCCCAAATCGAACAAGAAGAACACGCCTCTGTCCTTCCGCCCATGTCTTCCACATGATGCTTCCTCTCCAGGGCTCTTTGTCATCCCCTGCCCGAGTTCCTGATTCTCAACGTACGTGTGCGCTGATATCCTCTGATTGGCAAAGAGGACCAGATACAGAGAGAACGTATGTGCCAATACTAACACTGGTGGCCCTTTGCTCTCGTCTCAGCTTCTCCCGATTCAAATCTGTCGCAACTCCGCTATGGTCAGTCAACAATCGCTGCTACGACCCCTCCTGTAAGTGACGCCAACCGAGTAGACTCGCGACCACGCCATCGCTCTCGCAGTCCTCGTCGCAATCTTGAAACCTCCACCGCGTCTCTGTCTTCACTTCACCAGGAGCAGCAGCCGCCACCCCAGCCGCAGCAGCAGCAGCAGCAGCAACAACAACAACAGCCGCCTCTCCCATCTAACGACTCAAACCTTCGGCCTTTTGCCGCTTCACACACGCCTCCAGCGGCCACCACACGTGCTGTCCGGGTATCTCAAATGCAACCGCCATCTTCTCCCGACCAGAATCCTGTGTCGTTAGAATCTTCTTCGTCCTCAAGCATCCAGACGTCACTACCCCAGGCACAGTCCCTGTCCCACTCATCTTCTGCGCCCGCCACTGTTCCCCTCTACGCCAAACCCCTCCTCCAGGACATCTCTCTCTATACCAATCCCGACTTCTCCCCAGAACCTGACAGCACCACCTTGGAAGAACTTGCTCACGTTTCCCGTCTAAGCAGGTACCAGGAGCGCAAGTGCGCAAACACGAGGATCCGACTCCAGAGATGTCTGATTTCCACAGTTCTCTCCTCCCGATTCACTCGGTCTGGTGATATCGCCTACAGGAACTTGGTTGACTTCTTCCGTACCGACGACAAGAGAAACTTTGCTTCTCTCTATAATGCTCTGCATGATGTCCGGAGTAGTTGCGAAGAACTTCGACGACATGCCGTCCTGGACCCGGATATCGATCTCCAAGCGTCGTCGAACCCCCAGCCTGGCGATGGAATCCCACCGACCCCGCAGCTTCCGGACGGTTCGGACATCGCAAACCTCGGCGCCATCGACCCTTTTTTCAACGACATCTCTGCGACCGCGCGGGAAACCTTTTTGAACTTCCTGGTTCAAATCCGCACGAACCCTGACTACCTGGCCTCCAGACTGTGCTCTTTATCCACTCCGGAATTGACCGCTCTGACCAGTTTCCACCAGACCCTGGACCCAATCGAGTCTGTTTTACCGAACCACTATCGGAATTCCAGCCGGTCCCACCCTCTGGTGCCGAACCGTACCGGCCAGCCCCCCGTTTCAAATGCCGTGGAACGCTTGCTTTCTTTCCAGCGACACGACCCCTTGTCGGCATTGATCCACACCTGCTTTGCGAACTCGGCCGGTCCTGACAGCTCTGAAGACCGCCGCCGTACAGATGTGTGGGCCACCGCCTGTGCGAGACTGATATCTGACTCCCGTCCCGGCTTGGAGCCGATCCTTGTGGCCATTTTGAATATCTGGGCGTCTATGTGGGACTGGGCTGGGAAATCCAATATGGAATGGTTCATCATGAGGATCTTGGAAGATGGTGCGTTCTTGCTTGATCGTGCTGAGGACCAGAATGGAACTCGCTTCAACCTCTCCGATTGGACTGCCAAGGACAACGTCGCCGCCGAACAGTTTTATGACCGTGCTGTGCATGATTTGTTCGACATCATTGACGACCCTGATGCTACTGCCATTCCTGAGGGTTTCCTGGAATTGGGTAATGAGATCTTACGGCGGCTTGACTCCAAGCTTGTGGATAGCACCCGGAGATTCCTGATCTGCAAGTGGTTGTTCCAGCATTTCCTGCTCGGTGTTATTGTCCACCCCGAGAGCCATGGCTTGATGACCGAATACCACATCACCGAGTATGGACGCCAGAAGATTCTCCGCCAGGTCGCCCTCCGTGCCATGCAGTTTGTGGGTGATATCACAAACGTTGGCTGGAACAAAGCCCCCGATACTCCGCCTCCCCCGCGTATCAAGAGCCATATTGCAAGCATTCTGAGCCGCCTGAAAGGAGCCTCTTCCCGCCGGCCCGCTGCTAAACTTCTCCCTGCTCGATCCATCACGTCCCTGCGGGAGACGATGGAGGTCCACCCATATCTGGTTGTTAGCCCTGCTGACCTGCTCACCATGGTAAACGCTCTGTTTCCCGAACAGCGTCCCCGGTCCCGTGCATCCAGCGGAAGGCGTTCTGCCGCTCCATCCATCTCCGGCTTCTCCACTGTGTCGTCCGCCCCCTCGCGGTTTGACACTGCCTCCGTGGTAAGCTTTGGAGGGTCCTCCGTGCTGAGTGATGCCACCACTTCCCGCGATCCCTTGACGGACCAAATGACCGGCTCTTCCCAGAGATATTCGCCCCCGGTCCAAGATCCTTCTGTTCAGACCTTGGTGAACTATGAGGATGATGGCTATCGCCTCCGACTGGCGCTGCATGACATGACTCAGGCTCTCGGGTGGGACGTGGTTCAGGGTTCGTGCCATCCGTGTGCCGAACGATGGGCCGTCCTCTTCATTTCCTCCGACGGGAAGAGTCTCTCCACGCACATGACCTTTGATCCAGACCAGGACCCGGACGACGACGAAAACTCTTCTTCCGCAAATACCGATGAAGATGATACCGACCAGGTGCCGGATATTGCCAAGGAATACCACCAACTGCGTGATTCCATCTTGAAGCTTGTGGCGGATTACGAGATCCCGCGAGCTCTAGAGCCACAGCGCAATCGAACCGCCCTCAGCAACCGTGCTACCGGAATGAAGCGATACCGCTCTCGCAACAAGATTATCACTCCTGAGAACTCCATGGCCAGCCGAAACCCCTATCGCCAGCAAATGTCATCGCCCATCGAGCAATCGCCCATATCACCAAGCCCAGAGTCCTCTCCTGACTCCCGCGAACCCGACGCCAACCCGGTGTTGATTGAAATGCTGAAAGCCGCTTCTGCTCAATCCAAAGCCCAATCCGACTTTGTCGCCGCCCATCTGTACTGGCACACTCTGCAGCAGCTGAACAATCTCGGAACCCCTTCTCTTCGTGCTAACGGCTTTGCAGCCCTTTTGAACATTTTTTCACGAGGACCAAGAGATTCCATCAGACGTTCTGCTGCTGCTATTGAGGAGTACGATGCATGGCTAGTCTGGCTGAAACAGAGCCAGGAACGCCACGAGGACATGATGTCCCGGATGACCAAGCAACTCAAGGCTTTGCGGGACAAGATGTGGTATGCGACCGATGTTCGCGTGTCGGCATCGTACACCCATACGCGGAGTGTTTGCATTGCTCTTAAAACCATGGGAATGCCTCGGCGCTGGGGTCCTCAGCGGACCCGGACCAAATCGTCGTCGTACATCTACCGGTCTGAGTCTCAGATCATGGAACTTCTTGCGGTTACTGAAGAGCAGGGTGGTCCCAACAAGCTAAGCGACGACCAGGCGGAAAATACGCTACGCTGGCTGGATCGAAACAACGTCGAGCTCTTCTGCAAGGGTGAGGAGCGTATCCACCGGTTCTGTCTGGAGATTGACAGCTGCATTGGCAAGCTGATTGGTGATAGCATCGTTGATGCTCCGGTTCTTTGGTCGAGCGAGTTGTATCTGCGTGAGAGGAAGGGGTTCGATGGCGGCAGAGGCATGCGCGAGCGAGATCCCACTTTGTCGTGGGCTGGCGATGATGCGTCTAGCGTCATGTCAGATTCCGATCGCCGGGCCGGACTGCCGGGCATCGGCCTCAGACAGAGCTTGGCCCAGCGAGATCTTCGGACCATTTCTGGGCAGAACTCCAGCCAGCTGTCATTTGAGTCCCGCTTGAGTTTCCCACGAGCTGGCTCGGGAGTTTCGGATATGCTTGATGGCTCGGACTACTTCGGTATATCATCTCCGGTTCACTTTATCGACTCTACTGCGACCTTCTGGTCGCCGTTCCAATCCGCACCGTCTGTCAGTTCCGTGACGACCCGTGCTCACTCGCCAACTACAAGTACGACGAATCTATCCAGCACCTTCTCCCATCCATTTCACAGCCACGGCCATTCGTACCCTTCAGCATCATCCACAGCACCCACAACCGCACCATCTGCTGCTCATTCTAGCGGCCGTCCTGGTACTGCAACCTCATCGAACGAAACTCTGTACCAGCAGAAGCTGTCAGATGACAAGTCACAGTTCCTTCAAGAACTTCGACAGACGCTTATCAGCCTCCTTCTTTCCGACCTTGGAAATCTGGTGTTTGCCAAGGGGTCCGAGACTGATACCTGGTTCAATGACTTGGGCCAGCAGTGCATTTCTCGCAAGGATGCTCTTGATCGAAGGGCCAAGAAGCAGCAACAGCACCTGTCTGGTAGCAGCAGTGGCGGCAGTAGCTCAGCCCTGCGTGACAAGTCGAACAAGACATCTGGCAAACCCCGGGTCATCGAGAAGAAGAAGAGCTTCGGAAACCTGCGGGGGGCTGGCGAGACTGCATCAACCGACAAGGGCTCAGAGTCTACCGAGATTCCGCCTAGTCTTGTGTCGAAGGAAAATGCCGTCAATAGCGAAAACACGTCGTCCCGGATGCGCCCTGTGGCTCGAGAGAGCCGGGATATTGGAAGCGCTACCGAGTTCCCGTTCCAAAAGGCCTACGAGCGTCTTTTGCGCATGTTCTCGGTGCACCCGAATCCCTACGCCAAGCTGAATGCACTTCATGAGCTGAAACACCTCATCATTGCATCTCTCACCCAGGGAGTCGGGCCGCGTAAGTTCCGGCAGGCGCTG
This sequence comes from Knoxdaviesia capensis, assembly GCA_001510575.1. Classification (NCBI taxonomy): domain Eukaryota; kingdom Fungi; phylum Ascomycota; class Sordariomycetes; order Microascales; family Gondwanamycetaceae; genus Knoxdaviesia; species Knoxdaviesia capensis. Next base: position 3,488,624 of record LNGK01000004.1, on the reverse strand, counting down.
TTGCGGAATACCGAGGGATTGTCCAGCTCGGCAGGTGGGCAGGATGATTCGGGATCTGGTGGTGCGTCGCGCGTCAATCCGATGAACGACGCCATCGACAGCATGAAGGAAAGACGATCGCAGTCGTTTGCTGCGCCTTCGCCGTCAACCCCTGGCGCCAACCTTGGTCTTCAGGGACGATTACCGGTGACTGACTCGAAGGGGTCGGCGGGTGGATACGACTTTGCCCATGCCAATGCCCAGGCGGTGACAACGATTCTGCTTTCGCTTTTGAAGGATTCCGGGGTGCGACCGAAGACTCTGTTCAGAGACTTGCAGTTCATTGCAGCCTTTGTCCCTTCGGCTGTGCTGGACAAGTCCGACAAGGGCGTGTCGTTCTGGGACATCAGCATCGCCGCGCTGGGTCTCAAGCAGGATGTGTGTCGGACAATGCTCCAGGTTGCCGATGACGTGGTCGAGTCGTACACACGCACGCGGAAGAAGAGCTCCGGCGCAATGTCTGATAGCCACTCGACTGCGGACGGCGACCAAGCCAGCAGCCATTCTGACTCGGTCTCGTCGTCCATGGTCCAGTATGCGCTGACTGATGCTGGCAAGATGTACGCACTGCTTGCCAAGGAGGGCGAGCCGGCGGCGCAGCGAGAGCTGGCTATCTTCTACCTCACCAACCCAGAGCTTATCGAGCGCACGACGATCCCGCTATCGAAGCCGCGGGAGGTGTTTCGTCAGGCAGTGATGGAGAAGTACGGTGGGGGATCCTCTTCATCGCGGAGTGGACCCGGCCGTGGCCCATTCGAGAGGATGCGGTCCTCTGGGGGCGGGGCTGGTGGAGGAGCGTCCGGAGCTGGCGGTTCTGGCGGACTTGGGACCTCCGGGTCTGGCCAGGGCGGATCCGGGCTTGGGCTTGGTGGTGGAAGCGCAGGAGTCGGTGGTGGCGCCGGGCCTGGTATTGGAGGGACCAGTGGAGGAGCGTCGGGTGCGCTCGCCGGCTTGGTGGGTAGTGGTGGTGGTAATGGGCCTGGCGCGGGCCTGTCGGGCGCGGGGTCCGGATCCCCGGCATCGTCGTTGCAGGACGGCAGCTCGTCGATGGACGAGAATGTCCGGACGGACCCGGCGATCATGTGCGTGGCAGTGCATTGGATGAATGCGGCCAAGCAGGGAGGAGACCAGCTTGCCACGGATTTCCTGCGACAGCACGAAATGGCGGGCATGGTGTAGGGTGTGCAATGAACAAAAACACAACTACAAAAAAAAAAAAAAAGGATTCATCAAGCATATGGAGTCGTCTCTGACTGGTTTTTCTCTGGCATTTTCCTACTACTTGAGGTTCTCGTCGTACACATACGCGGCTGAGGACTCTCACTGTTATTACACGGGGTGCGCATATATTCTTCCTGTTTTTTCTGCTCTTCGTCTGTTTTTGGATCGGGCTACATCCTTCTGTTACGTCTGTTTTTGGTTCTTCTTGTTTTTCTTTTTTGATACCAGGAATCATTTTTCTTTTTCTTTATGGAGAACTTTTCTCTCTCTTCCGCGCGTCACTTACCACTACCACCATTCATAATTTCTATAGGGTATCGGGATTCTACGGGGACATCCAATATAAGCTTCTTTTGACTTCGTATGTGTGTGTGTGTGTGTGTTGTTTATCCTTGTCGTCTGATGCCGTGTGATATCTTGGAGATATGTTCTGGCGTAGGATCGGGAGTGTGACTGTGGTGAAGCGGGGCCTAGTGATAATGGGTTTTTGGGGAAGACTGGGCGTTCCTGGTGCAGGTGGGATTGTACGCGCGATCCATGAGAATTCTAAGTGGGCTGCCCGTCTGAGACAGGGGGGTGGAGTCTATGTTATGTCTGTAGCCTTGGACGGGAAGAGATTCAGCATGTGGTTCTAGGAGGGCTGCATTATGTGTGTAAGATATGTGAGATGGACAGGAAGGCAGGCTGAGTGTTCAGCCCGGCCGGCAGGGAGCGGGGGGGGGAAGGGGGGCTATGTACGGATGGAGAGTCGGTGAAAACGGGAGTGGCGGTGCATACATAGTATCGTGGTTGGGCGACGCGGGCGGGATAACCTTAAAACGCCTCACAGCTGTACATTAGGTGTTAAGAGTCCGGGCGCATCGCGAGTGGCGGCAAGCGACTTTGAGGCGTGGTGGTGATCGGTGACCGGAAATGGGAGTGATAGACGAGCGTATATCTGGCATCACCTCGCGGTGGTGGCTTGAACAGTTGGCGTAGACGAGGATTCTCCGGGTTCCATGCGGGTACCGATGCACGTGTGGAAGTTGGGATTCTCCACACGAGGTATGTGTATCACCGGCGACGTCCAAACTGCAATTCCGACTTGGCACTTGGAATGTCCATGCGGGGGTCCATCCATAACGGGACGTCTCCGCGTCTGCGTTCTTCTGCAAGGATTCCCGTCTTGTTCTTCTTCTTCTTATGCTGCTGTTCTGCGCATGGCCTCCTTTCGCATTTTACATGGTAGGAAGATCGATATGAGAAAAACAAGCTTTTGGAAAGACAAAAAGCCAAGATGTCGTTGGTCTACATATTGACGGCATGGAAGCGACAGAGAAGGAAGGAACACGGCGGACGGCGAAAGTTTAGGGCCGGGCCCCGAGAAGATGGTTCTCCACATCCACAGTGGGGTTGGGTTGGGAAGGAGCAGCGCTGAATGGGGGGCCCTTGATTTGGGGGGAGGCTTTTTTTTGTGGCGGGTTCAGGCGGTTAAGCAAGCGACGCCCCCCCCCCTCCAAAAACGCCCATCGTCGTCATCCGTCCGTGACACAACGATCACTTTTGGTTTGCTGGCCGTTGGTTGGCGCGTTGCACACAACTGCCCACAGCTGTCACTCTCGCATCGTTCCTTCCCCCTCATTTTCTGTCGAGCCTGCCTGCCCCCGGCTCGCTCTTCTTGCCGATTTTACTTCAACGCCCGGCTTGTGTTAGTCGGGAAGGTCCCCCAGTTGTTCGATCCTTCCAAATGCAGATCTTGCCTGATCCTCCATATAGCTTTTTTTTCTTGCCTCCGAATCTTAGATCGCCTGATCTGGCTCCTTCTCCTCTTTTTTGGACTCCTCCGTTCCTTCCTTCCTTCCTTCTCGCCGCCACATCCCTTCGCCGCAGAATCTCGGGCCTGTTTCGTGACTTCCGATGAGTACTTAAAACGTGAGGCAGATATTACCTAATCCCGATTAGGCGAACTGGATTCTTCTGTTAGTCGGCCTCGTCTCCCTCTCTGGACCTTTCTGCATCTTCTTTTCTCTCTTCGCCATCATCATCACCGGAACATAAGATATATGTAGATATAGATATATATATATAAATTTATGTTTATCTATATATATACGTATATCTACCCTCATCTACCTACACACGATATACATTGCATCTATTACTCCCCTGTCTCCGTGGCATCTATCGTTGAAGATGACCGTCTCGGAAAAAGAGAGAGAAGCCTTCGGCCGCAGCAATGCGGCAGCTGTTGAGCCGCCTCCAACCTACGGCGATGCCATCACCGGCAACGACGCGGGCCTTCCGCCGCCGCCGGACTTCCACCACGACCCCAGCATTGCCGCCGCCTTTGCCCATCTGCTCCTCACCGACGACACCAGCCACCGGCCCACCCCGGACTCGTGCCTAGCTCATCTCAAGCTCCTGACGGCATTTCACTCACTGCACCAGGACATCGGCTACCACGACGGGCTCTGGGGCATCTGGGACTCGTCGGTGCCCGAGTCCGGCCCGGACCAGGCCGCGTCGTCGTCAAAGTCGGTCCCGCCGATCGTCGCCGCCGCGCGCAGCTGGGCTGCTGCGGACCCTACCCGGCTGGTCTCGCAGAAGTCCCACATCATGGGCGCCCCGCCTCCGGGCCATGCCGGCTCGGTTCCGGATGCTCCGCCGCCCGCTTACGACAAGCGCCGGGCCGAGGGACTGGCGGTTTTGCGGGAGAAACGCTGGGCGCTGTACCTGGCGCGTGCGGTCGACCGGTACGAGGCTTGGTGGAATGCCTATTTCGCCAAGCGGACCTTGACCAACATGGACATGCGGCCTGGAGTCGCCGGTGCTGCGTGGTATACGCTGTTCACCTCCACTACAGACCGCATCCTCTGGGATAAGACCATGCTGCCCCCTCTCGGTACGTTTCGCCGCCAATATTCCCACCATTTAGACTGTGTTTCTCTCAATTACTAACTCCGGACCTTTTTCCAACCCTCTCGTATAGATGTCCTCCTTGTCTGGCATAGTCACATGCTGAACCCCCGTGCCTTCCTTGAGGACTGCGCCAGAGTCGGTCATCGTCCATTGTGGGCCACTGGAATGCCCTGGAAGTCGGTGAATTCAGTCATTGACAACTTCGACTTCTCCTACAACCCGCCCCAAGAAGCCCGGGACCGCTGGTACGGCCTGACTGGCCGTGCCTGGGATAACGAGGACGATTTTGTGAACAAGGCGCTTTTGTGTCCCAACTCCACCTGCAAGGCGTCTCTGAACGTGCCCTGGACTACCTGTGGAGGTTCCGAAAAGCCGGCTCTGCCCGGGTCATCGTGGAGTCCCGATAGCATGGTTGGCTCTGGCTACGGAGACGGCCTTTTGTCCTACACATGCCCCCAGTGCTCCACCACCATCACTAAAGACATGCTGAGCTTTGCCAAGTTTGTCAAAGATGTGACGGCTCTCGTTTACGCGGACGTCCCGCTCCCGTCCACCATTCTCGATCTTCCCACCGGCACTATGCCCGTGATATACGAAAAGACCCCCCGGGACAGAACTTACCTTGCCCGTTCGTTCCCGAATCGCTTTATCGCCGCCGTGTTTGGAGACGAGGTTTGGCAAATGCTGGACCCGAGTCGCATTAGCCAGTCATATGCGGACATGCAGTATGTGAAGATGCGAATCACCGTTGCTCTGGAGAGCAAGGATCTCTTGCGCAAAGCTGCTGCTAGCATCTTCGATGGCCCGGGAGCTCCCTCTAAGCGAAAGATACCGCCCGTGGATCCTGGATCGAAACTAGCCATCCGCAAGATGATGGGCCGCTACTGGCAAAACTTCTCTCCCTTCAGCCTCGATCTCGTTGGGGCAGTGCTCCGCCAGGGAGTCTTCATCGACAAGATGTGCCAGCTGGACTGGCTTCACAGTCCAACTGCGGCACAGACCATGAGGCACTTGCTTGTCCGCTACAACCGATTCATGGAGATCATCCAGCTCAACCCGGGCAAGCTTGCCGTGCCGACCCTCGACATCGACCTTGCCTGGCACACGGCCCAGCTGGACCCGTTTAGCTACTTCAAAGAGTCGGTGCAGTACACTGGCCGCTTCATTGACCACGATGACAAGATTGAAGAGGACAAGCTTGCCGATTCGTTCGGGTGGACGAGCAAGGTGTACCAGAGCATGTTCATGCAGGTGTACTCGGAGTGCACTTGCTGGTATTGCGAGAGTTTGCGCGTGTCGCACATCAAGGATGCCAGTTTCTTGCGGACTTCGACACAAGACAAGAGTAAGTCCACCTCCCGTCATGCCTCCACATGTGAATTCCCGTGAGCACTAGAAAAAACAAGCCTCTAACCATGTGGCCTCATAGTTGTCGAGTCGTTCTACAAGTCTCCTGCCAGCACAACCTGCGACCCTAATAACTCGGCGCATATCTCGGCCCACAACGCCGTTCGGCTCAGCGTCAACGACAAGGCCCGGGAGGTGTTCTCAGCCAAGCTGGAAGTGCAGTACCAAAAGGCCGTCAAGCGCGCTGAGAAGAAGGGCCGCAAGCTGCCTTCGCGAGACGCCTACTACAACCACTGGGGCACGTCCTACTACATGTACGGCCCCTTTGTGTTCCCGTTCTTCTTCTTCCCTGGCATGTATTACATGTGGGATCCCGGCTACATCGGCGGCTACAGCGGCGGCCACGGCGGCTGTGTCTCGGGAACCTGCGGCGAGAAGGTGTCGGCGGGCGCGTGCGGCGGTCCGGGTGGATGCGGTAACGGGGACTGTGGAAACGACAGGTCTGGAGCCTGTTCCAGCGGTGATAGTTCCGGGGGTTGCGGTGGTGGTGGTGGCTGTGGAGGCGGCGGCGGCTGCGGCGGCAGCTAAGTTAGAGATGTAATGTTTGAGGCTTTTTGTTTTGGGGAGTTTTGTTTTGGTATACCGTATCACACTGAGTTTTGTCGTTGATTATATCTTATCGAATATCTTATTTCACGTCGTATCCACTTACACACACATTATATTCTTTTACACATTCTTGCTTTAACATGCTGAACTTGGGAGATAAGCATCAAATTTCGTGACTATATATGCATATATATCCTTCAAATGCTTCCCCATCCACATATCTTTGCTCCATAAATGCAATCAGCTCCAGAGTGACAGCAACAACAATAACAACAACCCCTCTCTCCAGCCGTTCAAGCTCAACATCTTTCACGTGTGAGTAGAGTACGTCTCTCGACAATTCAGATTTAACCGGTGAATCTCAGGGCGTACAGGCCACGCTCAATGCTGTTGACGATGAGGATGCCCGAGTCGAAGTACGGGTACACGCTCCAAGCACCACGGAAGGTGGGGCGGGTGGCGGTGTCGCTGGCCGGGTCGCAGTCGAAGTAGCCGGCAGTTTTGATCTTGGAGCCGGTGGGGTCGGAGGCGATGGAGGTGACATTGACGATGCGCAGGCACGAGCCGTAGTTGGCCTGGTACGAGAGGCCGAGGTCGAGGTCGACGTACTGGTTGTGGTCGCTGGAGATGACGCCGGAGGAGAAGCGGCCGGTGTTGACGGGGCGGGTCAGGTCGGCAATGTCGAAGATGTAGGTCTTGGTGGTGTAGTCGCCGGTGGTGCCCTTCTGCTCGTCGAGCTCGTCGTCGAGCACGAGGTAGCGCATGTCCTTGGTGGCGATCCAGCCCTGGTGGGTGTAGGCCGCGCCGGTGTACGTGGTGCGCGAGAGCTGCTTGGGGCTGGCGCGGTCGGTCACGTCGACGATGGTCAGCGTGTCCTCGTTGTAGTTGAAGCAGATCTCGCGGCCGGTGTAGCGGCGGTCGACGCCGGTGTAGATCAAGCACTGGGCGTCGTGCACGTAGCCGTCGCTGTCGACGCAGCCGACGAACTTGGGGCTGGCGGGCGTCGACACGTCGACCATGTACAGGCCGCCGCGGCACTTGGTGCTGCCGACGACAAAGATGGTCTTGGTCGCCTCGTTGGCCACGATGTTGTGCGACGACGTGATGTCGCTGATCAGCGCGGTGATGTCGCTGGTGATGCTCAGCTTGCGCGGCAGCGTGCCGGCGGTGCCCTTGTCGGCGGCCACGGCGATCTCCTCGATGCGGGCCAGGTTGAACACCTGCACGCCGTGGCGGCTGGCCTCGGCGCCGATGTACACGTAGTTGCCGATCACCTTCATGTCGCGCCAGCTGGAGCTGGTGGTCTGTGTAGGCAGGCGGGCCAGCGGGCGCAGCGCGCCGGACTTCTGGATCTCGACGAACGCGGTGCCGTCAGTCTGGCCGACGATGGCGATCTCGCGGCCCGAGGGGGAGGTCCATCCTACACATGAGCTCAGTCAGGATCAGCATTCTCTCTCGAGGTCGGTCTCTTGTGGGAACACAGAAAAAAAAGACGCTGCACTCACCCCACACGTCGTTGCCCTCGCGCGTCGAGCTGCCCATGGTCTGGTGGCTCACAAACGCGACGAGGTCGACCTTGTTGCAGGCGTACTCGCCGGCCTTGCCGCCGACGCACGGCGTGGTGGCCAGCAGCTGGCTCTCGTACTGGTTGGCGTCGAACTCGCCCGCCAGCAGCTTCTGCTCGCGCTGGGCCATCTTCATCTCCACGAGCACCTGCATCTTCTCCGACATCACCGCCGACCGTTCCGCGAGGTCGCGGCCGACGAGCGTGTCCTGGGCGCTGGCGAGCGCGCTGAAGTACAGCGGCAGCACCGCGATGACGGACTGTGTGAGCTTCATGGTTTGGCTGTGGGCGTGTGTAGATGTATGGTGTGTCTGGTTTTAAATATCTAGAGATCGGGAGAGCGGTAGTATTAGTCAGTATATATCTTCGTGGGTTAGGTAAACGGCCCGAACGACGATGCAGACGAACGCGTGCAGGCCCAAGGTGGAAGGAGCCGGAGTGCCACTTACCGGTCGCTCTTTCTCAAGCAGTGACCCAGGGAAGGAGCTTGTCAAGCGCAAGGAGGGGAAGGAGTGGATGAGGTAAGAAAGGAGAAGAACAAGAAGGTAGTGAAGCTTCCAGATGAGAGATCCTTGGATGGTGAATCAAGTCTTCTCTTCTTCTCTCGTTTTCATCCCATCCCGAGGCGGGAACCCGGGCTTCCTTTTATAACAAAATCTTCCGTGACTGATGCACATATCATTCGTGTCTGTGTCTGTGTCTGTGTCCCTCGGCGTTATTGCCTGGTCACGCCTTATCGGTGCCGCTCATTGGAACGTCGACGACCACACACACGTCGAGATGAAAGTGAGTTTGCTTCCCCCCCTCTTCTTCCCCCCTTGCCTTGTATGTAGGGGCTTGAGCTTCTCCATTCTTCTTGGCCGCTTGGTTTGCCTCCCAGATTGAGGAGTGTGAACAAGAAGAAACACAAAAAACACAAGCTGAAAGGGTTGAGAACTCGTCATGCATATCGAGCTGGCTCAGTGATCCATGTTCTAATCGATCGGCGTCTGCGGACGGGTCGGGATTGGCTGTTGGTTGGCCCGCCCTTGGAAGCTCGATGCCCAGAGCATGGCTGGGACTGCAATCTAACACACATCACGAAATAGAAAACATGTGAAACGAAATGGCCCTCATCTGGTGGTCGCTGCCACCTTCACCGCCGCCACATCATCGACACCACGAAAGAGATGGGAGGGGGGGGGAACCTTTGTCCAAGGCTGCCGTGGACATCGATGGAACGATAGACGGAGCGAGCCCACGCAACGGTTGCAATCGTGGCACGGCGCAGTGGACGACCGTGGTGGATGAGATATAATTTTGTCAGACCCCCGACCAGCCAACGACGAAGAAGAAGACGACGACGAAGATGTCACGCCAGCGTCACAGCAGCATCGAAACAGATGCAACGGAGCTAGAAGCCACTCGCACTCTCTTAAACACCTTCCAGAAGCCGGATCGAGCTGCGAATCTCTGATGCGACCGAGAGATCCTGTGATCCGGTCGCCGAAGCCACCTTGATTTTGTCTTTCTTGGTGCGGATTGTGAATCGCGGACGCAGCGGTGTTCTGTGCCCCTCCGCTGCATGTGCAAGTCCAGCAAAGCGTCTGTGTGGTGTGACTATCATTATGCAATCCATCTTGATGAATCTGGTGGTGGGTTGAGGAGGACCCTCCCCGATAACAGAGGTTCTTCAACCCAAATTAAACTGCTATGTCCACCCCCTGGCCCTCTTTTTTGTTCCCTGTGGTGGCCCGTCTGCCTGAAGAATGGATGTCGGCATTCACGCGGCAATTTTAAGTTTTTACAGGTCGGCTTTTTAACCCAAGATCAAGGCGGGAAGATCTAGTGACTGACAGACAACACAGGGACAACGCAAAGCAGAAAGAAAGAAGAAAAGTTCCTTTGACTTGACATGGATAGACAGTTCTGACATGGGTGCCAAAGTCAATCCGGACATCTGCAAGACAGGGCATTAAAGATCGGGGAGATATGGGCCTCCCTCCCAGATCTTGTGTCTCTCGGGATCTCAACCAAGGAAGCAATTCCGATCTGTGATAGGTGATTTAGGGTTTGTTGGTTTTTTTTTTCTATTTCACCCTCAGACAGCCCGTCGACCAACCTCGGGATATCCTCACAGCTGTGCATTATGTCTTAGATGCCGATCTTCTCTCTTTCTCGCCTTCCCGAAGTTGGGCCTTCTGGAACCCCCAGATTCGAAACCGGCGATATCTTCCGGCCCCTCGGTTAATATCGCGTACTCTCGATCACCGTGATAGCGTGTTTCGCCACGATTATCTCTCCCCCGTTCGCTTGTCTATCTCATTGATCACAGAAATTCACTCGTTATACAAAAAAAACCTCGTTTGTGTGTGGTTTTCCGACCTGCCCGATGCGGTCATTCCCTTCCTCCTGCACCCACACACCCCCCTTCCAAAGGTGCCAAGCCAGTGCAGAGAGAAAAGAAGCAAATCACTACCGTGCCGCTTTATCAAAGCGTCACTTGCCCTCGCTCACACAAGCAACTGGCACATCAGGGTTGTTAGTCTTCATCACATCTGTTTTTACGCCCCCAAACTTCGGACAAGCACACGATACCATTCGATGGATTTGCTTTTTGGTCTAGTGCTACCACAAGCGAGCGAGCGAAGAGGAGGAGGTTGCCGAGAGCTCTGGACTGGACCCTGGCTGGCAGCAATGCTTCCCGGGCCTCTTTTTTTTTTGCTTTCACTAATCTCATCACCATCTTCGCTTTTGACGAGATTCTCTGTGTCAGCGGCGTGTTCTTTACGATAGCCCCCCCGGTTGCCCTCGCTCTCGCCTCGCTCGCTTGCGATACCTTGCAGATGCGGCAGGAGGCTGTCTATCTGTCTGTCTGGCTGGCTGGCTGTCTATTCGGATGTTGGGTAAATTTGTGAGTGCGTGTGAAGATAACGGCGGCTTAATTTGAAGAATGGGGCTTCTCTCGCCTAAGGTAAGCTAGCGTCTCCATGTGTGTGTGTGTGTGTGTGTGTCTGTGTATGTGTTAAGTCCGGGCCGTAGCGGTCTTGGATTAGATGCTAATTCTGGTCTTCATATACGCAGAGCTTCCAATATACCTTCCATTGTCTCTGATTGTGAAAATCTCCGACCCGGCAGACAATATAGGGCGTCTGTGCAACTCTAAACAGCTGCCCTTCCCGCTAAGCCATCGACCAGAGAACAAGTACTGGCTTTCTGGAACACACACTAGAAGATCGGCACAACACTTATTCAACCTAAATACTATAATGGTACATACAGACACACGACCAGCGTTTGCCAAGGCCGGCAACCGAATCTGCATTCCTCGGAAACCCAGAATCTCAACATCTCCGTTTGTCCCTGGTTCGTTCGTTCACCCTCCGAGATTGAAAGGGGGGAAAGAGGGGCATTCCGTTCTCTTCGAATCCAGTTTTTAATGCTTTGCCACCTCTGTTACAAACGAACATCAGCACAACATATCGGAAGTTTGAACGACGATAAAGTTGGCAAGCTGTTCCCCCATCCCCTCCCCTCCCCTCCCCGGTCCTATCTGTGTGTAGCTGGGCTTTGGTCTCCTTATCCCGTCCCCGCTTGCATTCTACTGGTCGAAGGTCTGGGCCATGATGATCTCGGCAACCTGTTGCATTGAGAGATGGGAAACATGTTAGTGTCTTTTGACTTTTTGTTGGTTTCCAACCTTGCAAAAGATCCGGACGGTTCTGGGTTGCAGTGGCAATCTTGGCGCACGCCAAGTGACTCTGTCGACGTTACCTTTTCAGCCACAGCATACACTGTCATGGAAGTAGTGGCTCCAACCAGGGTCGGCATGATGCCGCTATCGATGATACGAAGCTTGTGCGTGCCGTACACCAGAAGATCCTCGTCGACCACTCCACCCCACTCACGAGGCATCTTCGCTGTGGTGCCGGCTGGGTGATACACAGAGGGAATGATGCTTTCCCGCATCCACTGGACCAGATCGGCTCGCTCAGTCACGTTGGAGCCCGGAATCACCTCTTGTGCCTCGTACTGGGCCAGCTCGCCGGTGGTCATGTACTTTCTCATGAAGCCGACAATCTCCGCCATGACGGCGAGATCAATAGGGTTCGACGCGGCACGATAGTCGACAATCACCTCGCCCTCCGGGTCGGTCACATTGAGCTGCACATCGCCGCGGGACATTGGGTGCAGGTTCTGAACCGACCCGCCAGGCCCGAACATCATGAGCTCGAGGAAGGTTACTCCAGTCGACCGCATCAATTCGGCATAGACCTTTTGCTGTTGGCGATAGCCGGCGATCTGCTCGCTGGTGTAGTGGTCCGGCAGAAATTCGGCCGGGTCCTGCGCCTCGTATTCGCTGGCGAGTTCCTCGAACTTCTCGGGGGTAATTACTGGAAGTCCGATCATGGTGGCCAGGTTGGGGGGCCCGCCGGGGCGAAGCCCACTCTCGTTGGCAGCTGCAGGGGCAGGGCCAAAGTCGGGTGTTTTGCCCCAGGTGTAGCCAATGCGAGGAATGTAGCTGTGGTCCTGGAAGTTGGACCCCACGCCCGGCAGGTCGACTCTGACCTTGAGCCCGGCGTCGCGGAGGTGCTGCCGGGGCCCAATGCCGCTGAGCATGAGCACCTGGGGCGTGTGGATGGCGCCGGCGGCCAGAATCACCTCGCGTCGGGCCTTGATCTTGACTGCCTTTGCTGAGGTGTCGTTGCGGGACACGAACTGCACGCCGGTGGCGGTCATGTCGTCGTCGAACAGGATGCGGTTGACTTTGGCGCCGACGATCATCTGGTAGTTCTCGCGATCGAGGCCCTCCCAGTGTGCGGTGCGTGCGTACGAGCGCGAGAAGTCGCTGGGGTCCTGCGAAAGCGGGTACCAGTACATTCCGGTCAGGCCAGCGCCGCTGTCGCCTGGCACATCGACGCCGGGCATTTTAGCCATAGCGCTGTACAGGAGCTCTATATTGCAGAGTGACATTGGACGAGAAGGGTCGTTTGTAAGCCTTCGACATTTCAGTGGTATTGCGTGCTAATTACTCCTCTTTCATGTTGCCCCCCCTTCCCTCCCCCAACACACTGATATATATATAGTAGGTGGTATGAGGTGGGTGGGTGGGGGATACTCAAGATGTGGTGTGAGTCGACTTACTGACAACAGGACTGATGGAGCCGTTGCCAAAGGTGGCATACACCTTTGACTCTGTGCCCCAGTACTCCAAATCATACGCAATGTTGAACTCTCGAGCCTGTTCAGCGTTGGGTGGGGAGAGAGTGACACCCTGTGGGTAATGATATTTTGAAAGAGTTAGCAATGATTTGTCCCTTTTTTTGGGTCTTGATATCGGCAGATAACTAGCGAAAGGAGCAGAAAGAGCTACGCCGCTGATTCAAAACAACACTTCGAGATGACGACGACGACGACGACGATAACGCATCAACAGCCGAGAAGGGGGCAAGAGAGATACGGGAGGGTCCTGCTAATCACCTTCCTGAAATATGGTAGCAACCCGTCCCACGTCCAGCCTGACGCCGCTGGATCGGCGCTGAGCGCAGCCCAAGCATTGTATTCCTCGCGAGTGCCGCGCAAGAACACCTGGCCGTTGACAGACGAGCTGCCGCCGACCACGCAGCCGATGCCGACGTTGAAGGTGCGGCCGTTGAGCTGCGGGCTGGGCTGCGACGTGATGTTGAACATGCGGCGGGCGTTCGTGCCGGTCTGGTTGTCGAAGAAGCCGTACTCGACCACCAGCACGGAGTACTTGCCGTTGGCGGTCAGCCGGTCGCCGACCGTCAGGCCGGACGTGCCGCCGCCGACGATGATGTAGTCGTACTCGGGCTGCAGGTCTTCGGCGCGCGTGGTCAGGCGGACGTGCTCGGAGACGGTGGGCCAGGCGCGCGCGGCGGCCGCGGTGGCTGCGAGCAGGGCCGTGGAGGCTTTCAAGAGGGAGAGCATGGTTGCGGGGTTTGTCGGACTACGGGAGCCTTACTGTGGTTGGGGGAAACAAGGAAGAAGAAGCAGGAGGAGGAGGAGGAGGAGGTCTCTTCTCTATGTTCCTTGTCCCAGAGAGATTCAGGAACAGAGGGACCTCCCCGCACGTTTATATTGAGGACGCATTTGGAGATCCAATGCTTTGGATAAACATGGCTGTAGGCAAGTCCTCGGCCTCTCCATCTTCGATATTACTGCCTTATTCTCCTCAGACGGCTTTCATCTGTTCCGTCAGATCATTTGATCGCGGTTCCTGGGAAAGTTACGTGCGGAGAAATCACTTGAATATAGGCTCGTCTGCAGAAGACGGGAGCTGGATCGCCCGTTTCCCGTTTCCCCTTTCCCGAGTATTGATATTGCGATTCAGATTCCGGGGGCGAGTGACACAAGCCCGCGAATTCTTCCGTGTGCCGTCTTACGATGGGGGAGATTGCAAGTACCGGATGACCGGCAGATACAGCCAGTGCAGATGGTTTTTGTCTGGTCTTGTTGGCATACTCACTCCGATGTTTCTTGTTTCGTCAATAAGACACTGGGCATATATACTCTCATTTCATGCTGGGCGACTGGAACGAGGTAGCTCGTTTGGCAAATGTCGCCGGGACAAGACACGGATGGGGGCGCGTAGATTAATTTTGGGGGGAATTGGGTGTGTTGATTCGTCGTCTTCAGGTCGGGGAATATGTGTTTCGTCATGTATCAATTGGCTCTGGACGGAAAGAGAGTATATCTAATCTAATCAGAGATGATCCGTAAAGGTTATTCACGCGCAATCGGAGTTCATCACCTTGTTGCAGCTCGGGAGATTGACCGTCACGACTTGAGCAGACCAGCCCTAACCCTACCAACCCTGTCAACCCTAATATGTCAATTCACCGCTTTCTGTCGGCACCCTCACCGCTCTGAAAATTGACTTTTCTGCCCGCCTTTCTCAATTTGTGCACCCCACAGATACTGACTACGATAAGATTTTTTTCCAATTTTTTTTTTCCAAAATCTGCCAACGTCCAAAACCGAAGCTTCACACCTCCGAAATACACCTCTTTATATTTCCCATCTCTCACCACACTTCTCCTTTCACACAATCAATCATGCCGGAGCTACGCACAAAACGGCGATCTCAGCCGCACGAAGGCGCCCGTCCGTCGAAAAAGCAGCGCCGCCAACGGGCGTACCACAGCGACTCGGATGATGCCAACGAAGAAGGGTTCGCGGCGGTGAACCTGGCGGGTTCGGACGACGAAGACATTCACAATGCCAAGGCTGATAATGGGCCAGAGGCTGACAGCGACGAGGGCTCGGGGTCGTCGGCGGATGAGGCGGCGAACCCGACACCTAAGAAGTCGGCGTTGAAGCAGAAACCAGCCACGGCCAAGAAGACGGTCACGATCGCAGAGAAGTCTAGCAAAGACCGGAAAGCGTCAAGCGACGAGGCCAACGATGCCGAAGAGGATGACGGTGATGACGACAACGAGGCCGGGCTCAACCTGGTGGAAGAGTCCGAGTCGGATGCGGACTCGGACGACGATGAAGACGACGACGACGACTTCCTGGCCGGCGCCGCCGACGGCCCGAAGCGCAGCAAGTCCAAGCGCAACGACCCGGCGGCCTTCGCCACATCGCTGTCCAAGATCCTGGCGACCAAGCTCTCGACGGCGCGGCGCGCCGACCCGATGCTCACGCGCAGCACGGAGGCCCAGGCGGCGTCGCGCGCGGCGGTCGACTCGTTGCTGGAGTCCAAGGCCCGGCGCCAGCTGCGCGACCAGAAGCGGGTCGCGCTGGAGAAGGGCCGCGTGCGCGACGTGTTCTCGGGCGTCGCGGCCACCGGCACGGCGGCCGCCGACTCGGCGGCCTCGGCCGCGGCGCTCGCGGACCCCCGCACTGCGCGCATCATCGCCGAGGAGCGCCGCCTGCGCAAGGTGGCCCAGCGCGGTGTCGTGCGGCTGTTCAACGCGGTGCGCGCCGCCCAGGTCAAGGCCGCCGAGGCCGAGCGCGCCGCGCGCAAGGACGGCGTGCTCGGGATGGCGAATCGGGAGGCGCGGGTGAATGAGATGAGCAAGAAGGGGTTCTTGGATCTGATTGCGTCGGGTGGTGGTGGGCTGAAGAAGGGGCCGTTGGAGGAGGCGTGAGGGATTGCATGTGTCTCTTGTCATTTCTTTCAAGCATTGATTGGTCTTTGCCTTTTCTTTTCATGAGCAAGTCTGCTTGTTACGACAGTTTTTGAGTTTGTTGGGTTGGAAAAGTCTGAGGGGATCCGTTCGGACGTTAATACATTCACCAATTCGGACAGTTCACCACATTGCATCCGGATCTCAAAGTTAAGGAGGGGGATCTTATATATGACATGTGAACGTGCCCGGCCACCAGGCGTGTCCAGTTTTGAGCCCTATGTTCAAGAGGAAATATCCAGCCAACAAGCCCCCGGAACAGGCAAATAAATCAGGGCAACAAATAAACAGAGATGATCATAATGTACAGAGATGGCGACCGCACTTCATTTTGTTTTGTTTTTTCAGACATCGTCTGCTCGGATACGCCAGTATTGAGGATATCAAGGGACAACGCTCGAAGCGGAGCAAAGCAATGGCAAACGAGTAGGAAGCACAGCAAACAGATGATGGAAAGCGTTATTTCAAAGGCGGACAGGAAACAGGCACGACATGTGCCGTCCAATAAACGCTACAGAATGGATAGATAGCATACAAATACACAGAGCTTGGATCGTGAGAAACCGTGCTGAGATTGAGGAGAAAAAAATGAGGAGAAGGAGAAGCCAGTCACTGAACGGCTTAGAATTGAGATTCGCCGGGATCGCCCGGCAGAAACGGATGGGAGATAAGGGAAAAAGAGATGCTGCAGCACCGAGCGGCAGGGAACTTGGGGCCCGTCAAAGAGCTCATATCGGGACCGGCAGCCGGCGGCTACTTGAAGTCCTTGGACTGCAGGTTCCGCGTCATGCTAGGCAGCTTGACACGCAGGCCGTCGAGCTCCTTGGTCATCTTGACCTGGCATCCGAGGCGGCTGGTCTCGGTCAGGCCAAAGGCCAGGTCGAGCATGTCGTTCTCGTCGTCGTCAGGCTCGGACATCTTGTCGTAGTAGGCCTCGTCGAGCACAATCACGTGGCACGTCGAGCAGGCGCACGAACCGCCGCAGGCACCTATAGAGAGAGAGAGAGAGAGAGATATGTGTGAGCTATATACATCATGATACTGAACGTCGGGGGGCCGCGGGGAACTTGGGGTGGTGAGGTAAGCTGACCTTCCATCTCTAGGTCGAAGTTTTGGGCGATATCGAGGAGGTTATCTCCGGGGCTCACGGTAAACGTGTGCTCGCGGTTATCCTTGTCGACAAAGGTGATGGAGAGCCTAGACGGGGGAAACATGGGTGTTCGGTCGTTAGCGAGAGCTGGTTCTGGTGTGTAATGCCAGACACAAACAGGACAGACACCACGAGTCGGTGGCTTCAAGGGAGTAGTCGGGGGCAGTGGAAGGTGACGCACTCTTGACCGGGAATGACCTCGCCGAGATGTCCGTGAGCCTTCGGTATCGACACGGAAAAGGCGCGGACCTGCGGGATGGTCGCGGGCCGGGCGGTGCGCCCCGGGAGCGGTTGCTGGTGCACCGGTGTCCGAGCCGACCGGACAGATGCGGCGCCGCGCGGCATCGACGAGGTACATAGCGACGAGAGCGATCGGGCTGAGGGGGGCAGAGTCGCGGAGGCGGGCTGGAGGCGGGAGCGCAGGGTCCGGCCAACGGCGGCCGGGAGCCGGAAGACGGGCGTCATCGTGTCCGGAGTGTGTGGGGTCGTGTGGGAGGGAGTTGTCGTTGCGAGCAAGGATGGGAAAGAGTGTGGATGAAGGAGGAGGAAGTTATAGGATGAAGCAACGATATCGAAAGATATTAAGTATCTTGAGCAAACCGTGACAACGAAGCCAAGGTCTGTTGTTCAGTAAGGCTGGGGAGTATCCAGTCACCTGAAAGACTGCAAAGGACAGCAAAAGACAGCGTAAAGGACAGAAACCCAAAAAAGTCTGCTACCTGAAGGAAGAGAAGACAAAAGAAGGAGAAGAAATAAGAAGCTAGAAGATTTCAAGATATATATAGTCGTGGGAAATGGCCGCAGGTGTCAATGCTGAATTTTGCGGGCACTTGTGAATGAGTCGTCTTGAAGATGCGAATCTTGTCCCGGGGTTTTTTTATTTTTATTTTGTATTTTTTGGCGGCTATGATATTCCCTGTGCTGTCAGTGCCTGGATTTTTCTTCTCGGGCTGTTAAACTGTTAAATCCTGGATTTCTGGTTGGCCACTAAAAAAAATACAAAATAAAAGGCAGCGAAAGCTCCGATGCGATAAGGCCGACCTGCGGCAATCGGAGTATTACGTAACCCGGTGACTCAGCGGATGCTGACTCAGGAAATTTGGAGCTGGAAAGCGAAGGAAGGAGAGATGCATGAAGCTGCGCCGTTTGGCTTTTTTTGGCCCAAATTCGATCCGCGCGTATCTCTGCTGCTTTTTTTCTATCTGGGTGGGAGAATTTTTGGCGGTACTGAGCAAAGCCGCGCATGAAGCAGTCGCGCCATTAATGAAGTCTTCACGTTTTTTTCTTATCAACAGATGAGAGCGAAACCTCATCACCCCAAATACTTTTTCCTGTTTGCCTGCTATTATTGTATCCATTTTCCCCTTGTGTTAATCTTTCTCACGATACTCTTGATTCATTATCATCTTCCTGTTTCTCCAGCTGGTTCAAGCACCTCACGCCACATCATATCCACCACACACGCAATGGCATCACATCGCGACGGGGGCGTGAACCCCCTTCGGCCATACTACGTCCCGCCGTCCATCGGCAATGCCACCGGCCCGATCGCGGCGTCCTCGGCGGCATCCATCGACACCCCCGTGCTCGCCGGCCGCGGCGTCTCGGCTGCCGCCGCCGGCACACCCGGCCGCTACGCCACGCGCGCCCGCAGCATGATCCCAGACCTCGACTACAAAGACTACGAGCCGTCGCCGTCGATGATGTCGACGCTGCGCGACCTGTTTGACGAGCTGCTGTGGAAGTACACGTCGGTGCTGATGGCGCAGCCGTTCGAGGTGGCCAAGACCGTGCTGCAGGTGTACGAGCACGGCGACGGCGGCGCTGCGTCCGGCGCCGTGCTGAGCCCGGTCACCCCGGCCGAGGCGGCACGGCGGCGGAGGACGCCGGCGGTGTCGCGGGCGGGATTCGCCGAGGTGGGTTGTGTTCCGTCTTGCGTTTGCGATCTTGGAGAAGAGATTACGGTGGTTTTTTTGAAGTGGCATTGCAACTAACTGAACCTCTCGACCTCTCCCCCCCGCCCATATAGTTCAACGACTCCGACTCGGAGCCGGAAGAAGACTACTTCACCCACGACCCCGACACCCCGACCCCGTCGTACCCACGCACCGCCAGCCACCGCCGCGTACCCTCGTCACTGCAATCCCCCCAGACGCCGTCGTCCGCCTCGCGCTCGTCGCCGGCCTCGCCGGCCCTGCCGCCGCACCAGCTGGTCCTCACGCGGCCCAACTCCGTCACCGAGGTCATTGGCCAGCTGTGGCAGAAGGAGGGCCTGCGCGGGGTGTGGAAGGGGTCGAACGCCACGTTTGTTTACTCGGTGCTGCAGTCGGTGCTGGAGAACTGGTCGCGCAGCTTCCTCAGTGCCGTGCTAGACGTGCCGGATCTAGGCGTCAAAGATGATATTGACCGGTTGGTCGGTATTGCTGCCCCGTACCCGTGGGCTGCGCTGGGTGTTGCAGCCGCCGCGGCTGTGGCTGCCGGCCTGCTTCTGGCGCCGCTGGACCTCGTCCGAACTCGGTATGTTTCCCCAAGCTCTTCTTTTCTCCTTGCTAGCTTAAATGACATGGCATCCCGTGCATCTTCCGATCGCTAACCCCTTTATCTTCTTTTTCATCGGCCTCACAGCCTGCTTCTAACACCCACAAACAAGGGCCCCCGTCACACCACCGCCCTTCTCCGCTCATTCCCCTCGTACTTCTGTCACCCGTCGCTGATCCTCCCGACGATCCTGCACTCGCTCGTGCACCCGCTGCTCGCCCTCTCAACCCCGCTCGCCCTGCGCACGCGCTTCAAGATCGACAGAGAGCTGCTGCCCGCGACCTTCTCCGCCGCCAAGTTCTGCGCGTCGGCGGCCTCGGTCTTCGTGCGGCTGCCGCTCGAGACCGTGCTGCGCCGCGGCCAGCTCGCCGTGCTCTCGACGCCGCGCTTCGTGCGCGCTGCGAACCCGCGCGACACGCACCTGGACGCCGTGGTGCCCGTCGGCCAGTTCCTCGGCGTGCTCGGCACGATGCGCCACATTGCGGCCTACGAGGGCTCCCGCACCATCACCGTGTCGACGCCGCTGTCGCCCACCGCCGCCGCTGCTGCTGCCGCTGCCGTTGCGAAGTCTGGGTCGGCACGCGCTCAGCGGAGCGGTCGCAGTAGTGGTAGAACCCCCGCTGCGGCGTCGTCGTCCAGCTCTTCCGGCGTCGAGGCTCATACGGTGGTCATGCGCGGCCAGGGTGCTGAAGGTCTCTGGCGCGGATGGAAGGTCAGCTGGTGGGGCCTGGTCGGGCTGTGGATTGCCGGCGTGGTCGGCAATGGCGGCGAGGGCGAGTTCTAAGCAACTTACCTGCGTCTATCCCGGCACCCGCGCATGTGGAGTGCGTGAGAACCAGTGGACCTAGTTCTTACTCTGTCGTCATGCACATGCACCATTCCCGGCGTTTCAGGACGTCCGTGATACCCTTCGCGCCTTTCACACGCCGTCCCAAGTCCCCTCTCCTCGCCGCCTATGCTCCTTACTACTATTTTTTTGTGTACTGCTTCTTTGTTCTGTTTGATGATAGTCTGGGCCATGATATCCTTTTCCACATTTGAATTTCCTCTGCTGCTATTTCTCCTCCCTCTTCCTCATCTATATCCGAAATACTTCTCTCTCCATCTTGCTGTTCTTTAGACTTTTTGATATTCCTGCCGCCACATGGCTGGCGAGTTGCCGCACACAACACCACTCTTTACGTACATAATACACTCATGATATGCATATGTACCTCTATCCATGTAACCTCTAGCCCGTGTCTTAAATAAGCCTCGTTGACTGTGAATTTCAGCTTCTGGGCTGTTTCGTTACAGCTGACTTCAGGTTGTCGGGTCTACACTAACTCTGCATGATAGAAGTTTTCACGGTTGTGGCATTGAACATGATACGTTTAATCCACTTTGAAAACCTCCAACCAGCAGATCCAGCGTCGACAGCCTCACACGTAAGACCGGGAGGACTTCCACCGCCTTTACATACACGAGGCAAGACAACCGCAACCATACAGTTTCCTCGGTCACCCCTATAAGAACGCCCCCCTCGTCATCCAGACCGCCCGTGGGAAGCTGATCGGTAGTGTTGAGCATGTAGTCCTCTTTATATTTATCTAGATATGGCCTGTTGTACCACCAAGTGTCCAATTGTGGAATGAGTTTCTCGAATCCGGAAAAGGTGAACGCGGATCTGGCGTTAGTGAAGAGTGGTCCGTTTACCGCCACCGCCTATTTTTTTTGGCTCGACTGGCGCTTAAAGGGTTTACCCAAGATCTGCCGGCCGCTTATGTAAGTGGTTTTCGACGCCTGAGGCCACTAACCGCGGCTGGCCTGTTTTTCTTCTCATTTCACAACCGCCTTGTGGAAGGGAAAAAAAAACACAAACGTTCTCACCGTACAACTCCTCACCTATCGTCGTCTTTCCCCTCTGTTCGTTGCCTGAACTCTCTCTCGTTTTGCGTATCTGCCGGCTGTTGTTTTTTCTGGCAGAGGCAATATCCCGAGGCTGTGTATCAGTGTCCGACTCCCTTTTCCCATCGTCCGACGATGATCCCGTCATCGATGCGGCGGGTGGCGCTGTCGGGGCCGCAGGCCAAGGTCGGCCACTCGACCCCGATCGCCGCCGCCGCCGCTGCTGCTTTCATTCTCTCGTCGCGGCCGGGAACCCACCAGCGTCGGCTGTCGTCGTCTAAGCCGTCGAGTCCCGATAACGGCTCCAACAACGAGCCGTCCGGCCAGTCGGCATCGTCATCTGTCCACGCCACCTCCTCCCGGTCGGGTAACTCGAAATCATCCGGCGAAAAGCGGAAGCGCAAGGCGAAGGATGCCTCGTCCCGCGACGCCTCGTTCAGCAAGCTCCCTAGTGTGCCCAGCACGCAACATCTCTCCCCGGAAGGTAAGCTTTTGCTTGACTAGTCTGCCTCCTCTGACGTATTCGCTCAAGCTCAAACTAACCGTGTGCCTTAAATGTCTCTTACAGCTCTTGGTCTCTCAACATTCTTTTCCTTGCATCGGCCCATCTCCGTTACTCACAGCCTCCCGCGAACCGTGACCGATGAGGTGTTTGCGGCGATATTCACCCCCAAGACCAAAGCCGAGAAGGTGTCCGAGGTGATTTCGACACTGTCGTCAACGGTCGACGACATCGAGGGCCCGCTCTCGCAGATGGGCATCAGCCACTCCACCGACACCATCACCGCCGACGGCAGCATGGCCGACCGACTTGCCTTCAACGAAGGCGCCGAGGCCGCCGAAGCCAACCTGGTGATGCAGCTGGACGCCATGTCGGGCCAGTTCCAGCCCTTCCAGCCGCCGCCGGCCCCGCAGTCCCAACAAGCCGCCCAAACCACCGAGGCCGGCGCTGTTGAGAATTTATCGGCGAGCTTGACGGTTGACACTGCCACCGCGGTTGCTGACGACGCGGCCAAGGGCCGCACCTACACCGCCATGTTCACCATCGAGGAGACGACCGATGCCGACGGTCAGGTCCGTGTTGTGGCCCACAGCCCGCGCATTCTCGATGACCGCGAGGCGCGCATGGCCAAGCGCCGCTCGTACCGCGTGCGCTTCGACGATGTCGTCGGTAGCCACGACTCGATGATGGCCATCAGCGTCAAGCGCCAGCGCAAGCTGAAGATGAAGAAGCAGAAGTACAAGAAGTTCATGAGACGCACGCGCAACCTGCGCCGCAAGCTTGACCGGCTGTAAATGACCACCACCACAACAACTGTCGAGTGTATATAATTTTGCTTTCTCCCTCCCCCAACGGTTCCTCACCCCGATCCCGCTCTCCCGCCTTCCATATCGTCCCAGGAAATCAGGCGCCATTTCGCTGCTGTTTCAGCCCTCCCACCCGCCAGTATCGATTCGATTCACGGAAGATACGTTCCGGCTCTCCTTGAGATCACTTCCCTTGTTGGAAGCATCAACCGTACTCAATATGCGAAGTCGGAAGTTCTGCTATTTTTTTCGTCTTGGGTCTTCTCTGCATGGTAGCAGGTTCTCTCTTTGCTTTTTCTTCATTAACTTTCTGGTGGTTTCTCCTTGTTCTCGTCTTTGGGGTTTCCAACTCTTTCGGCCGCATGAGTACCCTCTTATACCTGCATACAAGTGTCGTCCACCATAGATTCTGCTTGCTTTCCGTTTTCCTTGGTTTTCTCGTTCTCGCTCCCACGCACGGCGAAGGTCTTGAAGGCAGATGATATTTTCGATGCACCTGTTTCTGTTTATCTTACACTTCCATATGCTTTAGATTTGGAGAGAATGGACGTTTTATTTGAAATTCCAACTGCCTTCCCATCGAAATCTTTAAGCATGGTGCATCTATCTATCACTATCTAGCCCGACGGCCTTCCCGTCCGTTCTCCTCCTCATGGATTTCCTGGGTCTTTTTGACTTGAGAAATGCATCTGTACAGTACCGGTTTGACAACTGTCTATATCAATTATGTATTATTAGATCAAACTCTGAATATTCTGTTCCATTTCTTATTTCCCTTTCGTTTGCAGGTGATGATGTTAGGGTTACAAAAGTGAAGGCCGATAGAATGCGTACACCCACTTAAAAGATTTCTTCACCGCCCGGCAGAAAAGATAAAAAATCCAGCAATTCTCGATTAAAGAAAAGAAGAAAAAAAAGAGAGAGAGAGAGAGAGAGGAACATTTCACCACATCAGACTCAAAAGCAATTCCGTCACCTTTGTATAAACTGTGTGCACCCGATTCTCGATAATTGGAAAGTGTTCAACATGGTTCGCAAAGCTGTGTAAGTTTTTGGCTCTTCCGCCAGGGTTTCTCCTCTTCATGTTTCCACCACTCGTCTCGTGCTAACAAGGCATCCCGATGTGATCTGTATAGTGACCAGCGCATTCCGGCGCTCATACGAAATGGCCTGCAAGAGAAGAAGAGAAGCTTCTTCGTCGTGGTCGGTGACCATGCCAAGGATGTGATTGTGTATCTGCACCACATCATGTCCACGATGGATCTCACACAAAACAAGTCGGTGCTGTGGGCTTACAAGAAGCAGCTTCTGGGCTTCACCAGGTATGTTCAGAAATAGCGTGATGAAGGGGCGGTTGGAAACCGGAATCCCGTGTGGATTGCCTCCAGAAGTACTGACTTGCCGGCTTGTGTCAACCCTGCAGTCACCGGAAAAAGCGTGAGGCGAAGATCAAGAAGGAGATCAAGCGCGGCATCCGAGAAGTCAACCAAGAAGACCCGTTCGAGCTGTTTGTGTCGGTGCACAACATCCGTTACGTCTACTACAAGGACACCGACAAGATCCTCGGAAACACGTACGGCATCTGCATCCTGCAGGACTTCGAAGCCATCACGCCGAACATCCTGGCGCGGACGATCGAGACGGTCGAGGGCGGCGGCCTGGTGATCCTGCTGCTGAAGGGCATGAACAGCCTGAAGCAGCTGTACACCATGTCGATGGACGTGCACTCGCGGTACCGCACCGAGGCCCACCACGACGTGGTTGCGCGGTTCAACGAGCGCTTCATCCTGTCGCTGGGCAGCTGCCAGTGTCTCGTCATCGACGACGAGATGAACGTGCTGCCGATCTCCGGTGCCAAGGACGTCAAGCAGCTGCCGCCGCCCGACCTCGACCAGCCGAAGACCGCCGAGCAGCGCGAGCTGGAGGAACTCAAGGACTCGCTGCGCGATACCCAGCCCGTCGGCTCGCTGCTCAACCTGGCCCGCACCGTCGACCAGGCCAAGGCGCTGCTGACCTTTGTCGATGCCATCTCCGAGAAGACGCTGCGCAGCACCGTGGCGCTGACGGCCGCGCGTGGTCGTGGCAAGTCTGCGGCCATGGGCCTGGCGGTGGCGTCGGCGGTGGCTCACGGCTACAGCAACATCTTCATCACGTCGCCGTCGCCCGAGAACTTGAAGACGCTGTTCGACTTCATCTTCAAGGGCTTCGACGCTCTGGGATACGCCGACCATGCCGACTACACCATCATCCAGTCGACGAACCCGGACTTCAACAAGGCCATTGTGCGTGTCAACATCCACCGCCAGCACCGCCAGACCATCCAGTACATCCGGCCGCAGGACGCCCATGTTCTGGGCCAGGCGGAGTTGGTGGTTATCGACGAGGCTGCTGCTATCCCCCTGCCGCTAGTGAAGAAGCTCTTGGGACCCTACCTGGTGTTCATGGCCTCGACCATCAATGGCTACGAAGGTACCGGCCGCTCGCTGTCGCTGAAGCTCATCAAGCAGCTCCGCGAGCAGTCGCGGCCTGGTGCTATCAACGGGGCTGCGGAGACGGAGGTGGCCGACCGTGTGACGGGCAAAGCTGTCAAGAGCGAGGATTCGGCGTATGTTGGTAGCCGCACTCTCCGGGAGATTACTCTTGCCGAGCCGATCAGATATGCCAAAGGTGACTCGGTGGAAAAGTGGCTCAACACGCTCTTGTGTCTCGATGCCACTCTGCCGAAATCCAAGTCGGCCGCTGCCAACAGCCGGCAGGGCTGCCCCGACCCGTCCCAGTGCCAGCTCCTGTACGTCAACCGCGACACGCTGTTCTCGTTCCACCCGGTTTCCGAGCGCTTCCTCCAGCAGATGGTTGCGCTCTACGTGTCCAGCCACTACAAGAACTCTCCCGACGACCTCCAGCTGATGAGCGATGCGCCTGCACACGAGCTCTTCGTGCTTGTGCCGCCCGTCTCGGAGGATACCCAGCGCCTGCCCGAGCCTCTGTGTGTGATCCAGGTTTCCCTTGAGGGTAAGATCAGCCGACAGAGCATTCTCAACAGCCTAAGTCGCGGCCAGCGGCCCAGCGGAGACCTGATACCGTGGCTGGTCAGCCAACAGTTCCAGGACGACGAGTTCGCCACGCTGTCTGGTGCGCGCGTGGTGCGTATCGCCACGAACCCGGACTACGTCTCGATGGGCTACGGCTCACGGGCATTGGAGCTGCTTGTCGACTACTACGAGGGCAAGTTTGCCAGCCTGGCGGAGAGCGACGACGCCGGACTTGCGGAGCCGGCGATGGCGCGTGTGACCGATGCCGAGCTGGCGGGCGCGTCGCTGCTGGACGACAACATCAAAGTGCGGGATATCAGCAAGATGCCGCCGCTGTTTGCCAAGCTGGACGAGCGGCGGCCGGCCAACCTCGACTACCTGGGCGTCAGCTACGGGCTCACCACGCAGCTGCACAAGTTCTGGAAGAAGGCGGGGTTTGCGCCGGTGTACCTGCGGCAGACGGCGAACGACCTGACGGGCGAGCACACGTGCGTGATGCTGCGGCCGCTGGAGAACAGCGTCGACCGCAGCTGGCTGGGGGCGTTCTCGCGCGACTTTCACCGGCGCTTCCTGTCGCTGCTGTCGTACCAGTTCCGCGAGTTTGCGGCCATCACGTCGCTCAGCATCGACGAGTCGGCGACGGCCGGCAGCAAGCTGGACGCGGTGGAGCCGGCGGCGCTGACGCGGGCGGAGCTGGAGGCGCTGCTGACGCCGTTCGACCTGAAGCGGCTGGAGGCGTACACCAGCAGCATGCTCGACTACCACGTGATCCTCGATCTGCTGCCGACACTGGCGCTCGTGTACTTCACGGGGCGCATCCGCGCGGCGGTCAAGCTGAGCGGCGTGCAGCAGTGCATCCTGCTGGCGGTCGGCTTGCAGCGCAAGGACGTCGAGACGGTGGCCGGCGAGCTGAACCTGCCGGTGTCACAGCTGCTGGCCATGTTCATGAAGATCCTGCGCAAGATCACGGCGTACTTTGGCGGGCTGGTGGCAGCGGCCTACGACGACGTGGTGCCGCGCCGCGCGGCGGTCGGAGTGTCGCGGGCCAACGCCACGGGCATGCACGACGACGAGGTGGTGCACGAGCGGTTCGAGCCGGTGGCCGAGGCGCTGGACGACGAGCTCGACGCGGGCGGCGACGCCGCGCTGGCGGAGCTGCGGGCGAAGCAGCGCGCGCTGATCGACTCGCTGCCGCTGGACGAGTACGAGGTCGAGGCGGACGCCCCCGGGTGGGAGGATGCCGAGAAGCAGGTGAAGCGGACTGCGGCGGCGGGCGGCGGCGTCGTGAACGTCAGTGTGCGGTCGAACAAGGTGAAGCGCAAGACCGGGCCCACGGTCGAGGAGGCGTATGCTGCCGCTGCAGCTGAGGAGTCCGGGCGGAAGAAGAAGAAGTCGAAGAAGGCGCGGGATTGAGTCGGTCTGCACGGCTAAGTGGGGGGGGGCTGGGAAGGAGAGACGTTGGTGTGGGTGTGAGTTTAGGGTTGGGGGTGGTGCAGTGGGGGAGTGTACCTCTTGGTTTTCCTTTTCTTTTTCTCTTCTTTTCTTTCTGTTCCAGCATGTATCATCTGCAAGAAATGGAGTTAGGCCCGGGGGAAAAAAAGTACTTTTGACTATATACAAAGTTTGGTGTGCCTTGCATCCGTTGCTGTAGTTGACTTAAAGATGAACCCTAGTGGTGTGAGACTTACATAGGGTTAGAGTCCTTGTGCAAGTCTAGATGTAAGTCAAGTCACTCTATCAAAGCAAGTCTCTGACTCCACCTTCAGGCACACTTCCATCCAGGCTCTTTCTAGAAGGTTTTTTGTGTCTGCTGCTCCTTCTTCTAGATGTCTAGCTAGAATCATGAGCCTGGGTCTACGTATTAGAGCTAGTATGTAGCTGAAGAGCCTAGAGCTCGTTATTGGGGCAGTCTTGGTCCGGTATATGATATCAAGCCATGGATATTAGATAGATAGGCTTCTCAAAGAGAGTCTGGGAAGAGTCTTTGGTTGAATCCCATTGTCTATTAAGTCACTCCCCTAATACCGCTTAGATAGAGGATCAAAGCCTTCTCACCTTCAAGGCAGGCACAGCAGGCCACTGACTATATATAGAGGTATGTGAAGTCTCTCTCTATGCTCACTTACCTCTGTAATTCTTGATTGTTCCAGAGTTCAGCTTCTATAAGTCATGCCTACTCCAGTCATGCACTTTCTATGTGCTCATTATGACTCCAAAGTCGACTCATGCTCTAGAAGATATAAGCCGGCTTCCTTCCCGCTCTCCTTCCCTCTTTGCTCTTCTGGGCCCCCACCTCCTTCCGTCTATGTTCCCGCCGATGTGCTTTCCGTATATTTAGAGTATCTCCGGTGTTCTAGCGGTCTTCTAGAATTCAAAGCTATATGTCCCTCCTTCTTCCCTACGCGTCTTATATCTTTCGCCCCTCTATATATCACGGATTGTTATCTACTCGTTTTGTCTCTGCATCCATTACCCCTCGGTGCTTCTCTCCCGGCTTTTTCTCTACCCGTAATTTTCTCCTCCTACATCCTCCTCCCCTCCACCTTCCGTTCTCCTCCTACCTCGATTCCGCACTACCCGTTCACCCTTCACTTCATCACCACGGTTCAGCATCTATCGTCACTGCAGCCTCGAGTCACTCTACGGTTCCAACTTCAATAAGATAAAAGACTTCCAGAAAGCATTCTAGAACCCTTGGTCTTTTGATCGCTGTTCAGTCCCCAGTCTCCCGCCTGCAGTCTCCCGCTGGTGTAACCTATAAACCGCCAGGTTAGTCTTCAGTATTCGGTAATCTATCTATTTGTGAACTCTTTTTTTCTCTCCTGGTCTTCTTTAAAGCTTCTGTACAACTTGATGAAGATTGTGATAGGCATGGGTATCTACTTTTCCTCTGCTGCTTCTATGATAGCAGTAGATTAGTAGTAGTCTCTCCTATACTATCACCGAAACCCCATCATCCCTCACTTTAACGGTTTATGGGATGCTTTACGGTCTTTCTTATATAATTTCTCTCTCAAATTAATTGATCTCCCACTAATGTTCGGGGTTCGTTCTATATCACCCATTTAGGGCTATCTGCAGCGTAAAAACTCACCTCCAGCCACTTACAAACGACGTCAGATCAAACGCCGGACCCTAAATACATGTAAGAAGCCTGTTCCCCCACAGTCCGACACTATTTCTTTTTTTCCCCAAAACATACTTTTTGTCTGCCGATCCTATTCAGAGAGAAGCAAACAAAAAGAAGCACAACCTGGTTTCCTGAGCCTGGAGAAGAAAGTACTTGAAGGGCTTCTTGAAGTCTCATAGAAGCCTATCAAGAAACCATCCACCTGGCTTAGAAACCAAAAAGACATGAGGCTGCATAAAGAGGAGGGAATGGAGGCAGAGACAGCCCACACATCTCCCATGAGCTTGGAGTCCAGTTGGACTGAAGCCTGGGATGATCTGGGCAGTGATGCAGTTGAATATCAAGGTGATTGCTCTCTCTCTGATCACCGCTCTTCAATCCATTTCTCTTCCTCTTCATCATCCTCAGAGCAACAGCAACTCTGCCCTCCCACAACCGAACAGCCCAGAACTGAGCATCAGAACTCTGGAACTCTCCAACTTACCAACCCTAAAGGGCAACGCGGCATCCTACTGACCCTTCGCTATTGTGGACCCCGTTCAGACTCACGAACCAACCACCAACTCATCGGTTCATCGCAGTCCGGAATGCATCCCTGGCCTCGATCCGGCTATGACTCGGGTTCCATGAACTACGGCGGTTCCGGCTACGGGGCGCCTTCGGGCCCGTTCTCTGAGACCCCTGGCACCGAGCGCTCGGGATCCAACAGCACGCGGTACGCTTTTGACGAGGCCCGTCCTACTGGTATCTCGGCGGCCATTGCTGCCACCAGCGCCGGTGCTGCTGCGCCGGGCACGTCCGGCAACCGAATCATCGCAGCCAACAGAACCGATCCCCCCTTCCGTGGTCTGACCGACCTCAACAACCCCCCTGCCCCCGCTTCTTCGTCGCATCTGCCCGACGCGCAGCATATCCTGGGCGTGGCCGGTGGTCGCGCGGCCGAGAACTACCGCAACATCATGTCGAGCCTCGACTCGGGCGTGTCCATGGCGGCGGCTTCGAGCGGCTACGGCATGGCTCCTGCCTGGTCCCAGCCCGGTGAGCAAGAGGCTGCCCGTCGTCAGGACCAGCGCGCCCCGGCGCACCACCGCAGCCTCCTGGCCGCCACCATGGGCTCTCGGGAGTCCAGCTCCGCGCAGGACTGGGGCTCGGTCGAGTCGCATTTCTCGTCGATGACCCGGCCCACCGGGTACGCCGTGACGCCTGCGGGCCAGAACATCCCGTTTGCCATCCCCGCCACGCAGCCCACTCAGTATGTTGTCAAGATGGGCGATGGCCGCGTGTTTTCGCTTCAGCTGGCCGATGAGGTGCACGAGGTTCTGCCGGGAATGGTTGTTCTTCCCCATCTCCATGGCCAGCCCCAGACGGCCAAGACGCCCCAGCCGGAGCAGAGCGTCGGCAATGATTCTCTGGATGGAGCTATGCAAGAGCCACAGGTGAGTTTAGTCCCGGCTATCATATCTTTTCCTTTGGATTTTTCGCCCCTTGTTTCTGTGGTATCTGTGACAACTCTAACCAGACCCCCTTTTTCGCAACACAGACTCGCTCGAACACCCGAGGCCGCGGTGGCAACAACGGCGGCAAGAACAGCGGTAACGGCAACGGCGGCGGCGGCGGCGGTGGTGGTGCTGGTGGTGGTGGCGGCGGCGGCGGCAACAAGAAGCCGATCAAGTATTACTGCGACAAATGGGTGCACTCAGGCACGTGTGCGTTTGCGCAGCAGGGGTGCCGGTTTCGCCATGAGATGCCCACGGACGAGTACTGGCAGAAGAAAGTCGGACTCTGGAATGGCCTCCCTCAGTGGTGGACGAGCATGTCGGTGGACGACCGCGAGAGACTGGGCTTCAAGTCGGGCCCCGGCCCCAGTGATGACGATGACCGCACCATGGTGAAGGACAAGGACCGCTCCGACCACGGATCCGGTCGTGGCAACAGCGGCCGGGGAGCTCGCGCGAGCTCTTCCGAGATCATGTCGGCGCCTAACCCCCTCGGCCAGCGCGCCGGCGGGATCCATGGCCGTGGAGGCAATGCCGGCCCGGCCACCACCCTCAGCGCCCGTCCCAGCGCCAATACCAACATCGCCACTGCCGGCCGATCGGGCCAGGGCAACGATCAGGGTATCTACTCAATCGTCACTGGTCTCGCCAGCACCAATCTCCAGGGCCATGGCCGTGCCCGCAACAACTTCTCCAATGCTCTGCCCCCGCCCACTCGTCCCACCTACGGCAGTGCCATGGGTCGCACCGTCTCCGGTCCTTTTGAGCGTCTCGGCAGCGCCACGCTCCAAGGCGAGCCTCTCACCCCTCTGGTCATCCCCCCCACCGCCCCGTCGGCGATGCTGGGTGCCTCATCGCGTACGTCATCGGTTGGTGGAACCGGCGCCAGCCACAGCTACTTCCCCAACATCGCCATGTTCCCCCCTCCGGTTGCCCCCCAGCAGCCGTACCACCACGGCGCCAACACCACGACCCGGTCCAGCAGCGAGAGCACTATGATCCCTGGCGGGCCGTACCAGCACCTGGCGATGCTCCGGCAGCCGCAGCAGCCGCCCCAGGCGCATCAGCCGCATCAGCAGCTGCACCAGCAGCTGCACCAGCACCAACGCCCCACGCCGGGATCGACGCCCTTCGGCATCATTGGCCAGCGCCGCGCCTCGGGCGCCATGTACACAGATTCGGAAGCGTCGGTGAGTGGCAACGACGGGGCCAGCGTTGGCGGTACCTAGGACAGCTGCCAGCACCAGGCTGTGCTTGGTTTTGGCCGGGCGCTGCACCAGCAGCAGCAGCCCAGCCGAATTTCAACGGCCACAGCAGTAGCGGCGGTGTCCGCAGGGTCGCAGCATGGCGGCAGCAGTGGTGGGTGTGCCGGCACGCCCAGCTCGGACTCGTGGCCGGCAACGCCGGACTCGGCTGCGTCGCGGGGTGTGTTCCTCGGCCGCGAGAGCCGGCGGGTGGCGGCGGCGCGCGTGGCATACCAGCAGTCCCTGCTGGATCTCAGCGGCGATGAAGATGGTGAAGACGGCGAAGACGAAGACAAGGACGGAGACGACAGTGACGACAGTGATGAAGACAGTGATGATTATTATGAGGGGCTCTAGAGTCTGGGTTTGTTCTTTAGTTTTTCCGCCTGGTGGTTCCGTGTTTTCTTTCCCGGGTACCGGTGAGGCTTTGATTCAGATTACCTGTTCATAGATTACTGTTCTTCGTTTTTTTTTCTTCTCATGATAAGGGATTTGTGCTTGCGTTTCCAGAATGTTTCTCCTCAACCTCATGTCACTCGGTTGAGTCCCGGTTTCTTGGCCCCCTTTTTTTTTTATGTCGACTCTCTCAAGCAGAGTCGGTAGGCACTTTGCCCCTGGATTTATGCTTCTTGTACCTACTGGACATTTTTGGATTTTATCTTTTGCAGTTTGGTTTCTCTCATCGGTGGGAATCTAGAGGGAAATAAGGACCCCTCGGAGCATCGTCAAAAGTTTGGGTATCTGCGGCGGTGTTACACATAGAATAGATAGATGGGGATATTAGCATAGAAATAGAGATCATCATCTGACCTCTAAGAGTAAGAGTGTGCTGGAGATGCGGACCAACCTAGAAGAATAATAAGTGGCTTGTCTTCATAGAACAGAGAGACATCCACCGCCACTTGAGGCTGAAACGAAAAGACATCATGCCTGTTTTTTCGTGTAAGTCAAGATAACCACCAGATTCAACCAAGGACAACTCAACCAAGCCAGAGACCCTCCAGACGGCAGAAAAAAGGCAGAAAAAAAGCATTAAAAAATAGGCCAAACTGACAAAAAAGTGGTCAGGTTCTCATCCAATATCCTAGTTGAGGATTGGCCTCTCCAAATGTCCTTAATCTGATCGGGGATGAGCTGGCTCGAATCCCGTCACTTGATCCCTGGCGTTCGCTGGATGGCAGTTCGCTTTAACCACTAGGCTATTGTCCACTTGACCGAATTGTTGAAAGTCGGCAGCATAAACATGGCCTATAGCACATACTCATGTTGTTGTTGTGTTTTGGTGGTGCGCGTCGTGATGTTTTGGTTGAGGTGAGGTTGGAAGGCGTGGGGGCGAGATTTCCTTATCAGATGCGATCTAAACCCTAACCCTACTATCCTCTCCCTTTCTTTCGCTTCCCGGCTAAACGTGGGGAGTTCTGTGGCGCCTACTTCCCCCCACCAAAAATCGCCCAGCTGTCAACCTGCTCTTCTTTTTAACCACCACGATACATCAACACATCTGCCTCGCTTTTCGGGTTTCTCCTGGGCTTCTATTTACGAAGCTCCATCTGTTTACTTCGGTCTTGCAACCATCTCCGTTATCTTTTCTCTCCTCCTATCATCACGTGCTCCCCCTCATATCCTTGGCGGCCGCTTGCCCCGCGTCTGCAGCTCACACAGCGCTCGTTTACTGTGTTTGTTTCTTCCGTCCTACCAATATCATCTTGTTGATGCTGGAGTCTCGTGCCTTTTTTTCCCTTCTTCAAAGATCTCCACAGCTCCCGACTTTGTCTTCATTGCTTGTTGCCATCTTCCCCTCCTTTCTATCGTGAGACCCAGGCAGGATCAATCTCTTGTGGCCTCAACCTTGTTCGCTGTTCGGTTTGCCTGGGCCCTCTGCAAACAACCCTGTCCAGATATTTCCGGTCCATCGTCAACTCCCACTAACTCTGTTGGTGACTTGGTGACACATTCTTCCCGTCATGGAGTCTCTTATGGAGCTTCTGGTGGCCTTTCCGCCAGAAGCGCCGCTGCAAACCAATGAGGCTTACGACAGTGCTATGCAGGTCCACTTGCGCGAGCTGGGCCACATCATGAAGGGCAAGCACTCGGTGGCCATCCGCTCCGATCCCGGAATCTACTTGATGGTACGGTAGCAGCTGTTCTTTCTGTGTCGTGTAATATAGTGTATGTCTTCCTTGCTGACTCTCTCTCTGTGTGTCTCCATCCCAGGCCCTCGACCCTGCCGTGCATTCGGCCTCATTCCTGATGGTCCTCGAGGTCCTCTTCTCAGCTCCGTCTCCCACCATCATCACCAACACGATCGGCGCCGATGCTTTCTACGTCAACGTCCTCAAATTCCTCGTGTCGTTCGACCCCCGCCAGATTCGATACGTCGGTGGCTGGTTCCGATCTGTGCTACAGAAAGTTCTCATCGTTGCGGCATACCCGGTATGCCATCCCCTATGTTCACGTCTTCTCACTCTGTAAAGCTGACTTTGGCCCTTTCAATTAGCCCGATGTCGCCGCTGAAGCCGTCGCGACAGCCCTCTTGCGTCTAGATCCCTCAGGGTCGGTTCTGACCTCGACCCACTACCGCCTCGTTTCCTTCGCCTACTCGGCGAACTGCGTCCAACAGATCCTCCCCATAATCGAGAAGAACACTCTCTTCTACGCCAACGACTCTCACGATCAATCTGCTCTTCTCTGCGACATGAGCCTGTCGCCGTCGAGCTTTATCTCGATATCAAATAACTTCTCCACCAAGCTCACTCCCAGCCATGTGCTCGAGTACGAGATTCTCAGCGGCATGTCGTTCTGCTCGGTGCAAGACTGGCCGTCTGCTCAGGAGGCGTTTGCGCGGTGTGCCTCCCACCCTTGCCGAGCCGGCGGAGTGTCGAAGATCATGCTCGAGGCCAACAAGCGGTGGATTCTGACCACCCTCATTCTGGATGGCAAGGTGCCCACGCCCAGCGCCCCGGCCCAGACCAGCCAGTTTGCCGAGCGGTCCTTCAACAACTTGTGCCAACCCTACTGCGAGCTTGCCAAGGCCTTCGGAAACAGTGATGTTAACTACCTCATCCAGGAAATCGAAAAGAATCGCGCCGTCTGGGAGGAAGACCAGACCGTCGGCCTGGTCACCGCGGTGGCCACGTACTACCAGCGCTGGCAGATCATCAACCTGCGGAACGTGCACGCCAAGATCAGCCTGGAAGACATCCGCATGTCGACGTCCAGTGCCACCAGCGGCGGCCCGCTGTCCTCCAACGAGCAGGTCGCGCGGCTTGTCCAGACCATCATCGACGCCGACATGCTCGACGCGGTGCTGGAGCCGGCGTCCGCCGACGGCACCCGGCCGGCGTGTGTGCGGTTCCTCGCGCCCGACGAGCTGCTCTCCGAGACGGACTTCCGCACGCAGGTGGCGGCGACGCTCGCCCACGTGCGCGCGCTCGAGCCGACCCTGGTGGCCGTCAACCGGCGGCTGGCGCTCAGCCCGGAGTACGGGCGCGCGGTGCTGCAGGAGCGCAAGCGCATGGAGAAGGAGGCGTCGATGGCGACCTTGGGCGGCGGTCGGGGCGGGGCGGCCGGCTCGGGTGAATCGGACATGGTGGCGGTAGCGGCCGCCGCCGCCGCCGCCGCGCGCGATGGCCCGCAGGCGAACAGCATCCTGATGCAGGAGATCTCGAGCGGGTTCGAGTCGCAGGTGGAGGATGAGGACTTGATGGTGGGTATCCAGTTGACCGCGTAGAGCCCGTTCTTCTTTTACTAGACACCACACCACCGTCCTCTCCCTCCGCCCTTTTTTCGGTCTTTTTACCATTCTTCCTTACGAACATCACTTTTCTATGTCCCTCACGTCTCTCTCCTATCCCTCTAAAGAGCATTCTTTCTAATCATGAAAATCATGGAGTTTTTTTTTTCTTTTTAAAGCCGAAGAAGAACAGCATGCAGTACATGGATAAGTAACGATGGGATTTTCCGTGATAACATAGGTAGTAAGTAGTATGAGAGTCTTGAATTGAGCGTCGCAACATGGCCCGTTTCCCCCCGTAGAAGAATCTGAATGTACCCTCACACCAGAAACCAGAAAAGAAAACGCAAGTCCGGGCTTTTAAGCCCAGTACAGAAGTTGAAAACAGAAGGAAATTCCACAGATCAAGAAACGCAAGGGGGGGGGACATAGGGAAAAAGAAAGCTGGGAAAAGGTGATTTTTTTCATGTTCATTACACGTACAACAAGGGCATAGTATGAGAAAGAGGAGAAAGGAGGAAAAACGAAGAAGACACACAAGATAGGAGGAAGCAGCATGGGATCTAATCAGCCTCGGGTCATCATCCCCGGCTCTAAACACTCAGAGACTTGATCAGCTCGGCCAGACGGTTGCCCTCGGCCTTGAAATCAACAGGGGAAACACCCACGGCTTGGAGACGGACTCTGGTTAGGTTGAAAGACACGATAAACGTTAGTACATACAGAGAGACGAAGACGGAAGAGTATGAAAAGGGGAAGCGACAACGGGGAGGTTGGGGTCAATCATACCTCTGCTGGTCCTGGTACGTGTCCATCTTCGCGCGGACGCGGAAGTTGAAGGTCCGGCAGTTCGCCTCGACAAAGGCGGCCTCGGCGCGCAGCGGATCGCCCTCGTCCTTCAGCTCGGTCAGCTCGTCGGCCGACATGCCCATGATGATGCGGCCGACGTCGTCAAAGCACGACAGCCACATCTGGCCGGTGTGGTCGCACACGTTCACGCTCATGATGAAGCGGTACTGCGGCCGCTCGTGCGTCAGGTTGCACTTCTCGCACCGCCAGCCCTCGCCGTCGTACGTCACCTTCTTGCTGCAGCCGGCGGTCGGGCACGCCGGGTACGCCACGTTGTCCTGCTTGATGTACACCACGGTGGCCTTCAGCGAGAAGTAGTCGTCCTTCTCCATGCCCAGCCCGCGCGTCTCGGCAATCAGCTTCGTCTCGTCGCGCCGCCCCGTGGCCGCGCCCAGCCCGCCGGCGGCGCCCGCGCCCGAGTGCGTGGCGAACGACTCCGACCGCCCCTGCGAGTCGTACCAGCCCTTCAGCCGGTGCGCGTCCTCGTTGTCCGGGTCGACCGACATGGTGCCCGACGACAACAGGCTCAGCGAGCGGCCGCCAAAGTCCGACACCTTGACGCCCTTGAAGGCCACCACCTGCTCGGGCCGCGCGTCCAGCGCCATGGCCGTCTTGCCCCAGATGGTCACGCGCACGGAATACTGCGTGTCGTCGACCAGCGTGAGCTCGCGCTTCTCGTACGGCTTGCCCGACGACTTGGACACAATCTGCGACACCTCGCCGACGTCCTTGAGCACGCCGATCACGTCGACGGTGGCGTCCTTCTCGACGTCGTTGAGCGCCTGGATCGGCACAAAGCTGTAGCGCACCTGCGGCACGCTGGACTGGTCGTCGGCGCGCTCGACCGCAGTGTCGCGCTCAAACACCATTTCGTAGTCGTTGTTCAGCGTGTTGAACTGCTTCTTGGCCGGCGACACGCGGCACGGGCTCGAGATGTAGTACACACCGCCCTCCTGGAACACGTCATAGAACTGGTCGACCTGCTCGTTGAAGCACGTGGCCTTGATCTCGCCGGTCTCGTCCAGCAGGTTCACGCTGAAGAGCTTGCCCTGGCCGTTTGGGCGGTTCCACGTGCGGATATCCGACTTGGCCGTTACCCGCGCGCGGATGGTCCACTTGTGCGCGTAGGGAGATAGGGCCTCGATCGGGTAGATATTGACACCGGCCGGCTGGTTGGCCATGGCGGGGCGGGGCGCCACGGGCTTCGGCTTCTGGTCCTCGGTCTTGGGAGCTCCGTAGAAGTTGGAGCCGCTGATGGGGGCGGGGTTTGTAGCCGGTTCGGCCTTGACTTCAAAAGGCACCGGCTTGCCGATCTTCTCGGGCAAACCATAGTTCTCGAGAACTTCCAGATCGACAATGATAAGGATTCTAGAGCGACAAAGAGAGATCACGATTAGAAATCAGCCCTATCATTCTCTTCCGCAACGCCAGACTCCTGCACAAACCTCTTGTTGTTCACGCCACTAGGGTTATACGCCTTCAGTCTGATAATCGAGTTGGGCTGTAGCTTTCCATCGTGAATCACATGGTTGGCCTGCACGCCCAGCACGCATTGCACATAGTTGCGGACATCGCTGAGGATGATTCGGTACCGATCGGCCTGGCCGTCCTTCGACAGCGGCTTGACCTGGAGGCACTGGAGGATGGGGGCGGGAAACTTTTCATCGGCGCGCTGAGTATCGTTGAAGATGGTCCTGTTCACGGGAGAAAGCGAGGATTAGTAAGAGGTGCATATCGGAGACAGATTGGTGATCCGGAGATGCTGCCTACTCAAGAGCGCCCTGCGAGATGGCTGACTCGGCGTCCATCGTGAAGGAAGCCGGAAACGAAGTGAGTGTGGAAATAGAGTCAAAGACAGAGAGCAGAGAAAAGTTCGATCGGGTGGAAACGGGGACGTTGAATTGTCAGCACAAAAACAAGACAGAAAGTCAGATGAGGTTGGAAATTAGGAGTTGTTGGTGGGAAGATTTCACATCAGGCGAAAAAAAGGCAGAAGTTGGTGGGATTGAAATCAATTAAGCAACAAACGCGTTTTGAACGCGTTGTGGCGTACAGGAAATTATGCCCCGCCATTTTGGCGGTATAGCTGAGATTAGGGTTGCCTAGGGTTTTCTGCCTAGAGCTGCAACACTGTCCCGTTAACAAAAGGTACCGCAGATCTCTCTGGCATCTAGCTAAACTCTCAGGTATCTTGTGATAACCCCGGATCACACTTCCAGTTGGCACTTGGCAAACACAGCTTCGTCAGCTGGCAAACAACTGTCAGACGACTGACAACACTTGAGCTTCAGTTAATCACCTTGTCTCACATTCACTCTCCACGACGGCTTCACTTCCATTTCTGTTGTGGAATCGATCCGGATATCTCCAGTTGGTCCTTCTTTTCTCGTTCGAGGATATCTGCAGCTCACCGCCAATCACCTTTTTTTGCCGTCGCCTATCGGGTTTTCCTCGTTAAAGCCAAGCTCCACAAGCTCATTGCGTCGTCATACAGCTTCATTGATGAAACAAAGCTCGTGATAGAGCTGTGAACCCCTCATTTCGACACCCTGCAATAGCAATATTTTCGTTCCTGTCCAGTACAGTACAGCTGTTTGCTACAATGGTTGACACCATTCTTAAGCCAGATCCCACTGAGGAGACGTCGCTGTCGCAGGATCTACCGGCCACGCCTTCACCGGTGCCGGTGCTGGGAGAGCACTGCGTCAGCGACCGGCCAGCTCGTAAGTGACACCGACTCTCCCGTGAAAGCCCATGCCAAATAGCGCCCTAATTGCCTCTCTCCATCCAGCCTCCGGCAAGTCATCCACCGGCGAAATCGTCACCATCAACGACGTCAAGGTGTACGTGTCCAAGCCGGCCGACTACCCGCACACCACGGCGAAGCTGCTGCTGCTGCTGACCGGCGGCACGGGGCTCGAGTCGGTGAACAACCAGATCCAGGCCGATAAGTACGCGTCCGAGGGCTTCCTGGTGGTCATGCCCGACCTGTTCGCCGGCGACGCGGCGCCGAACTCGGCCGGCGCGGTCGACCCGGCCGAGGTGGGGTCGGGGTCGCTGCTCGACCACTTCAAGATCCGCGCCATCGAGGCCGCCAAGAGCTTCGTCATCGACATGTGGCTGGCGCGCCACACCGAGTCGACCATCATGCCCATCCTGCACCGCGTGCTGGACGGCTGCGGCGAGCTGTACGCCGACGCCATCAAGGCCGGCGACGGCGTGTACGCCGTCGGCTATTGCATTGGCGGCCGTTACGTGCTCCTGCTGGCCCAGGACGCGGCTCCAGCGCCGGATGCCGATGGCGCGGCGGCTGAGGCCGGGTCTGTGCGCCGCGGCCCGCGTATTCGGGCCGGCGCGCTGGCCCACGCTTCGTCGGTTACGCCGTCGGACTTTGAGAACCTCAAGGCTCCGCTGAGTATGGTTTGTGTCGAGAACGACCCGCTGTTCCCCGATGAAATCCGGTCGGCCGGCGAGGACGCCATGAGCAAGGCCAATCTCGAGCACGAAGTGAAGGTGTACCCGGGAGTTCCTCATGGTGAGTTTTTTGCCCGGCTATTTTCGTCCAGTACACCAGATTGCACATACTGACCGGCTCTCCATAGGCTTCGCTGTTGTGGGCGAGTATGCGCAAGAATCCATTCGCCTGGCACAGGATGCTGCGTATGACCAGATGCTGGGCTGGATCACCTCTCACTAAGAGATCTGGTTCGGGTGGATTTGGTATTTTCTGGCGTTTCGTTCCTTCGTTTCTCACTCCTCGAACATTTTATGACTTGATGTGTTTTCGTTCACGTCTTTCCATGAATCCTTTTTTGTCTCTCTTTCATTTCCGTCATATCTCGTGGTTTTCTGCAGTATCAGCTCCAGAGTATTCTAGTTTCATGTCATGTCATGCCCCGATGCCCAAGCTAGAACCTTCCTGTGATACGTTTTGTGTGCATCTCCGTAACCCCCGTCTACCACGGAATCGTGCACACGATCTTGCCCGCATTCGCATTCTCCTCCATAATCTTGTGCGCTGCCTGGATCTCCTCCCACGGCAGCACGGTATCAACCACAACCTTCAGCTCGCCCGACCGGAAGCGCGGCATCTCCAGCACGAGGCGGTCGCGCAGCTGGGCCTGGTACTCGACGGACCGGCTGCGCAGCGTCGAGCCCTGGATGCGCAGGCGCTTGTACAGGATCTTGCTCAGGTCGACGTCGGGCGCGTGCGTGCCGCCCAGCAGGCCCAGCAGCACCACCACGCCGTCGCGCGCGGCCACCAGCACGTCGCCGGCGAAGTGCGAGCCGCCGACAAAGTCGACCACCACGTCGACGCCGCGGTCGTGGGTCAGCGCGTTCAGCTCGCGCGGCCAGGCGGCGCCGCCGTCGGCGCGGTAGTCCAGCGCGGCCGCCACGCCCATGTCGCGCTCCAGCATGGCGCGCTTGGCCGGCGTGCCGGCGGTCGCGTACACCGCCGAGGCGCCCAGCGCGTGCGAGAGCTGGATGCCGGCGAGCGAGACGCCCGAGGCGCCGGCGTGCCAGAGCACGGACTGGCCGGCGGTGAACTGGGCGATGTGCGAGAGGGCCTGGATGGCGGTGATCCAGTTCTGTAGAGGTGTGAGCGTCCCGGCTTTCGTGCGGGCCATGAACAAGTCGAAAAGAAAATATTTGGAAAAAGACATGACAACTTCGGGGACGTACCTCAGGAATGGCCGCCGCCTGCTCCCAGCTCAGCTCGGCCGGCTTCGGCAGCAGCATGCGCACATCGACAGCAATGTACTCGGCATAGGCGCCGCCATAGGCGAGCCCCAGCACATCGTCGCCGACGTTGACGGCCAGCGGCACGGTCCCGGGGGTGGCGGGGCCCAGGGCGACGACGGAGCCGGAGAACTCGACGCCGAGGATGGTGCTGGCCTGCGGGGGCAGCGGGTAGTTGCCCTTGCGCTGGTAGATGTCCATGCGGTTGATGCCGAAGGCGCGCACGCGCACCAGGGCTTCGCTGGCGGCGGGTACGGGGGTCGGCGTTGCGGCGTTGATGAAGAGCGCGTCGCGCGGGCCGCTGCCGCCGCGGATGTCTGATGGCCCCGGAGTTCCGGTGTTAGTGACAACGCCCACCTTGGTTTCTATATTGTATTTTTTGGCAGTTGGTCCATGGTTTGGGTGTGGGAAACTCACCCACTGCTTTCATTGTTGCGGAAACCATTGTGCTGGGGTCAGAAGAAGATATAGAGATTAGAAGTTATAGAGATTAGAAGTGATAGTGAGCAGTAGGCTGTCCAAGTTGAGATCTGAAGCTAGTGCTGGAACCAATTCCGAGTCTTTTGTGACTGCCGCACAGCGGAAAGACTTCCTTTGGATACTTTGCTCCCGTGAAGTCTATCTCGTCAATTCGATGCCCGGGTTCTATTTTGCTTTCGGAAGTATGTGCCACGAGGATTGGAAATGCAGTTCAGAAACAACACCGAAGCCCACAGGATTCTCCCTTCTTTTAGTAATTGCAAAAAGCGAAGTCTCTTGAATATCATGAACATCATGGCAGTTGGTTGAATCACCACCGGCTTGATCCCCGCCATTATTAATTGCCGCCTGTCTGCCGAGTGCGCGAATGCAGCCATAGTGGGTTGCGATGATGTCAGGCGGCAGACCCTAACCCTAACATGCATTCCAAGTGTGTGTATGATAGAGAGTAATGCAGACCTCGCTGTTAATTATCTTGGGGTCGCTCCTCGCCTCAGTTCCGTGACTCGCCGGGCTCACATGCTTCCAATGCTAGCATAGTGTAGCTGGGCAGTACACTATATTGTCCTCGAGGAGTACAGCATATACTGTGTATCCCATCGGCCAGAATGCATTTAGCTATATGGCTCATGATACGGACTGGATATCACGAAACACAAAAAATAAAGAGAGAATCAAATAATCCCTAGTAGTTCAGAAGGCATTAAGTAGATAGTAGATATATATAAAGACACGGGAATGATTGGCATCTATTCATGTGTTCAGGTTCACCCGACTGAGCATGCCTGGCACGTGACCGTGCTCACCTGAGTTGAGTGTACGATACACTGCCGCAGATACACACCTGACTTTCTGCTAACATAAACCCTCCATTGATAGACCCTTGCCTGACGGACCAGCGCGAGAGTCTGGGCGTAACAACCACCAACTGTACACAGATCTTCGATTCCGGTACAGGGCAGCCGAGCTGCGCAGAGCAATAATATGCAGCATTCGCCGGTCCACAACAGTCCGCTGCGACACTGGGCTAGTCTTCATCTAATGGGGCTGTATACCGCCCTCCGAGGGAGCACGTACACATGGTCGGCGGAGGCCGCTTCTCCAATGCACGAATGCACCCACAGGGCTCGTTCTTGCTTGAAGCAGTGCCTGGTATAGCCTGCGCGTCTCGAGGGCGCACTCGCCGACACCTACGGGCGCCGGCTGAGAGTCTGGGGCCCGCGCGGCCGGTGTCCCCGGTCCGGAGCGAGAACCCGCGGGAAGCACAGACATGTCGGGCGAGAAGAAAGAGGAACCGGTCGGTGGGCCCACTGGGCGGACCGAGAGAGATCGCCGAGAGTGTCCTCGCCAATCAGTCGACACGATGCTAGAACCCACGGATCGTCCCGTGCGGCATGCCAACTTCTCCGGAGGATGTTGTGTGGAATCGTCACGAACCAAGATCGATTCCTCGTGGCGGAGAGTCCAGCTATACTATCGGATCGGACCTGTGGGCTTCGTTAATTTCGTTCAAGGTGACCGTCTCTACCTACGCACGACTGCCCGATCTGGATGTTCGGCGGTTCCCCGGCGCCCCTTTACGGGGGAATATACAGCGGCATCGCGATATTTTGGGCTGGCGGGTTGACAACGCACCACCAGACGTGAACCGGTCGTCAGTTGCACCGGTCCCGCACGGGTTCACATTCTCCTACGCGAAGAAAGAAAAAGAAAAGAAAAAAACCCTCTTCTGGGGTTCTACTGGTCCCTGTAGAGAACGGGCGATTGTGGTTCTGCTCATCTCCTTCCAAAAGACGAGCAGTTGGAATCGCGGTGGACGATTCTCTTGGAGGCTGCCGGCATCACGGTACAGACCCAAGCCGACCAAATTGCCGTGGATCGATCATATGTGGCACAGTGCTGGTTGTGAGCGGGCACACAACCAGCGTTTCGTGGGCCCAAAGAGGTTTCTGCAGGCTGGCGTCGCGTGTGCGTCGTCGGCCCCGGGGCGCCGGAGTTCCAGGCTGCCGGGCCGCTCGCCAGTATGACCGAGGACGCAGAAAGATGTCTTCTCAGCATGCCTCTGACGGACGCCGTCGGCTCGAGCGGGGGGCAGTCCACGCAGGTATTTCTGGGCGAGGACCAAGCCGTATCGTCTGTGCCGTTCTCTTCTAA
Source organism: Knoxdaviesia capensis (assembly GCA_001510575.1). Taxonomy (NCBI): domain Eukaryota; kingdom Fungi; phylum Ascomycota; class Sordariomycetes; order Microascales; family Gondwanamycetaceae; genus Knoxdaviesia; species Knoxdaviesia capensis. The sequence goes on along the minus strand of LNGK01000004.1, from coordinate 3,445,073 downwards.
GAGACATCACGGCGGTTGCACCAGCCCCGGTTTGGCCGATCGGGGGTGGGTTGGGGTGGACGTTCGGGATCCGGGTCTTCGTCTCTGCGGTCCGGTGAAATTGGGCGGGTTATCTGCGGTTTGCTGGTGAAAGAGAGAGTGTTAGAGGAATATCACAGAGAGCTTTACAGACACTAACGTCGCTTCTCCATGGAAGGAGATGATTCCTGTGCCTGATCGCCCTGTCTCCCACAGAGTCTCCCTCGCAATACACCTCAGAGCATGGTCCACTGTCTTCGCGGCGTTCAATCTCTTCATCGTCTTTTCTCCTTCTTTGCAAGCTTGTAAGGCGAGCTTCGGCAGCTGTGCTCTATTGGAGAGCGAGCAAACGCGCGACACGCTTCAAACGTGAATGTCCACGCGCTGTCCCGCCCACCCAGGACCTTTAGCTTGAACCACCAGCCTCGTAAGGTGGTATGTGTGTGCGTGTGTGTGTCCAAGCCTGCATGAGAGAGAGAGAGAGAGAGAGAGAGAGAGCAAGGGCTAAAGTGGTCGGGCACGAAAAGCGGATGGAGACGGCCAATAATTGGGTGGGGAAGCCCGATTAGGAGAACAGCGAGATGCTTGATCCCAGTTTCCCACCACCAACCAAGTCACAGCTGATATGGTCTCTCCAACTCTTTGTCACCCCCATGCCTCTGGTATCTCCTTTTACGCCTCTCGTTTAGGGGGCGGAAGCTAGACCGTAAAGTGTCCAGTACCTGAACTGGGAAGTTAAAGAGCAGGTACCCGTCGGAGGCGGCATGTTTGTCTGTCGAGAGAGATATGGCCGGGCCAGAGCGGGACAAAGGGTGCCGGGGCGGCCAAGGGGGGAAATTTGACCGATAGGAGATCCGACCAACACGAGAATTCAGAGGGACAAAAATTCCCTCTCCTCAGACGATCCATGGGCCTCGTAGCAACCGCCAACAGGCGAGAGTCGCAACAGCAGGAAAGAAATGCAGCTAATATCGTTTGGGAAATAACCGACCTTTTCAAGTTTTCAAGTACTCCCTCCCCCATATCCATTGCAGCTCCCACACATACAATACTGTACAATGTGCTCCTTTTCTCGTATAGTGGACTACTGCGCCGTCGGCAGGCCGGGAGCAAATTTGGGACAGACGGCGATTTCGCTGGTCTTTCTTTGCGCCACTCCAGGAACAAAAGCAGATCGATGGGAGAGAGGAGTTCCAGAACCCGCGCTGAGCCGCGCAGAGGAAGCAGCAGGAGAGAGACGAGTGTAGCCAAGAACGGCCGCTGTTCTTCGATATCATGCCTTTCTTTTTTTTCTTTTTTTTTCTTTTTTAGAGAGAGAGAAGGAGAAAAAGCGGCGAAGACGTGCAAATCTCGTGAGAACTCAGCCCGCGGCCAACCACAACCCGCAGACGAGCTTCGACACACTACCGGCTGAGACAATAACTGAAGAAGGAGAAGGAGAAGAAGACACAACAAGGAGCCACAGGAAATCCTCTGAGTCACGGTCAACAGTTCGGCAGCTGTTCATTTCTTCTTCTTCTTCTTCTTCTTCTTCTTCTTCTGTTCTCCAGGGACGAGCTCCGGAGATATGTCTCTCGTGTCTCGCACGCAGACGGTTCATCAGCCATTGGACGCCCAAGAGAGACAGAGGACATGTGAAGATGTTTCTGTGTAAATTATCTCTTTCTCTCTCGTGTTTTTGCCCAGCCTCCCTTTTGAGACAAAAATCTATGTGGAAGCTCTCTTGGAAGCCCGGGTTCCACGCCTCTCGCAACAGTCTTTGCGGGCGGTGTCACACACCAGAGGCCCGATTTCACCTGTTTTTAAAAAACAACGCCCCCCAACGGCCGGTTTGAGTGGTTTCTGGGTGGTTTCTGCCCGCGGGGATTTAAAACCCCGGTGAAATTGGCCCTCTTGTGTGCGTCCATCCCATCCACCTACGACACCATTACGAGTGTGTGAGAGAAGCTTCGCTCGGGTAAACTGGAGACAGCTTCTTCGTCTTCTCTCTCCCAGCATGGCTGAGTCATCAGGCGTGTTCCTGGAAAGTTCGGTGTTTCTGTTCCTTCCCACACACCCCCTCCTCTCCACAGCAAATTCCCCTTTTCCACCCAAGGATGGGTGGCCCGGCCAATAAGACGGCGTGTATCACCTTCATCGGCTCTCATAGGTGGGATTGTGCCCCACCATGGTTTTTATTTTTATTTTTAACTGGGGCGGCGCGGTTTTGGAAAAATGAAAATAATGATGGAAGTTTTGCGCTAATGCAGGGACAGGAGCGCACAAAGCAGGAACGACCCAGACAAGCTCGCCCAAGCCAAGCTTTTGCAGCTCTTGCCCAGAGAAGTCAAAGAACGTGAGCGAACCCCCCGTTTTGCAATGCAGAGAAGGGAAAGAATGAAGGAACGGCACATGAGGTAAGCAGTCTATTCCGAGGTCAAGATGCGGCTCAGATTGACGATGTATAAACTCGACCTTGTACGTAGTTTGTCCTGACCACAACTTTGCCCGCCAGCAACAACAGCTCTCTCTCTCTCTCTCTCTCTCTCTCTCTATCAGCAGCAGTCGTGTGGTGTGTGTGTGTCTTCGTAGACCAAAGCCGTGCATCTCCTACTGTACTGTACTGTACTGTACTGTAAGTACTGTACTGTACTGTACAAGGTCCCTGAGCTTTGACAGACAGTCCACCCCCGGCTTCTCTCTTCTGTTTATTTCCCTTCCCAGGCTTCCCTCCCCCCCTGAGGCAGTGAACCCGCCCGCAAAGACGCTTCCAGCAAGCACCGTCGGTTTGAGAAGCAGCATGCCGATCAACCCTATTTCATTTGTATCGCCCGTGTCTCTGTGTGCTCATACCGCACGCTATGAAGCCAGTAAAAACCTGTAAAGGCCCGCCGCCCGCGCCGAACGAGTGCCGAATCACCGTTCCCCTTCCTCCAGCTCTCGCCCAGCTTCACGGTCTAGACCACCGCTGCTCTCTTTTCCGTCTGATGGTCTCAGAAACAGCCTTGGCTTCGCGAACAACGCCTCACACCGCGTCCATGGCCGCAGCCCAGCGAGCAGGCATCGTTGCTGTTGGATTCTCAGGCACGCAAAACCGGCGAAAAGGGGGCAGCCGGCATGAATAAGGAGATTCACGCACAGAACCCACAGAGATGAAAAGCGATACCCAGGCCTTAACAGCTTGTGCAAGGCCACCCCCCAGTTGCTTGGAAAACAACATGACACTGCCCGCCTGTCGAATGCTTCAAAATCATGCATGGCCTGAGGTGTCCGTCCCCCTCGCCGGCCGAGCAGCAGCCATGGCCCATGGGCAGAGGTAATTTCGCTGGTCCTGCTCGTATTAAGATCCAGCCGGGCCTGTTAAGAATCTCGCCATGGCGACTGATGGGTGCACCTCCTTCGCAGTCGGAGACGCCCTTCTGCGATGTTACTCTTCTTGGGCTGGTGCATTGGCTGCATTACATGTGTCGATCGCCGGGGCAGATTTGCCACTCATTTGGTGCGCTCGTGCTGTGATTTCCTTCTTGCTGTCGGCCCAGGCCCCGGGCTACCGCCCCGGGAGAGGAAACGGACTTGTGCCTGTGCCTGTGCCCGGGGCCTGTTCGACCCAATTGAGGGAGGGATGGACAGTCGGATGGATGTGAAATGACAGTCTCCGCTTGGTGTGATGCGATGCAGTGCAACGGCGGGTTCCTGGACGCTGGGCCGGTGGCTGGCCGCTCCCGGATGTCTACGAACGACCTTGCTCACCAGGCATGCTCCCCCACTGAACCCGGGGAGGCCTTGCACCTCTTCAGGGTTATTTATGTTGTCCTTCTTCGTATTTGCTGGTCCCTGGCGCTCTATCCGCATTCTTCTCGTGATAGGAGACACACACTGACGCCGAACCCCGCCGTGTCCAGCCACGCAACGGGAGGCCAGAGAACGGGGG
>LNGK01000004.1:3368736-3441034 GCA_001510575.1 Knoxdaviesia capensis | reverse complement strand
GGGGGGGGGGGGGGGTCATCCACGGAAATAGAGCGCACGAGGAGATGGGTCATCTCCAGCAGTTCATCTCATCTCCTCTTTTTATCAGAGAAGCCGGCCGTTAGTGTGTGTTAGGAGCACTTCCCACCACCCAGGAGAGGGCAACGACACCGAGAGATGAGACATGGACCAGCAGTGGAAGAACACGAGAGAGATGGTGAGAAAGAGAGCCGCCACGGCTGGTGTAGAACCCGCGGCCGGCCTTTTCAAGTGGTTCGGCTCTTTTTCCAAGAGATTGGAGATTAAAAAGCGCGCCCCCCAACTTCTTTCAAAAGCTCAAGCCGTTCTTTAGTCTGTATCAAAGATATCTCCAGGAAAAGCTTAACCTCGATACCCTGGGAGCTGCTGAAAGTCAAAGCTATGAAGCTTCAGGAGTGAATGGAACGTAAACAAAGGTCCTGCAAATTTCCCGTTTCCGAAAGAGCTATGATCTCTCCCTCGCATGTCGGGTTTTGTCGAACGCACCAGCACCAGTCTCAAGCTGTTGTTTTTTCTTCATACCCGTACACAGACTTTCTTCCCAGCAAGGGACGCAGAGTGGAAACTTACCACTCGTGCAGACGGGACGGGCAGGCAGCGATGGGTAGAGTGCTTTGCGGATGTTGACTTTCTCCTGGTTGCTATTTTGCTGCATGCGCATTGTTCATTCAGCACGGGGTCTGTTTACATATTTCCCAAAATGGGGCCCTCCCCCCCTACCGAAGGAGCTTGTCCGGGCGAGAGTCCACCGGCCAGCTCTCCCCGCATCGCGTCCACGGCGCGCGCGTGCATGTTTTTATTTTTTTGCAAAATACAAAATTAATAAAAAGAATTGGAGCGCAGATTTGCAGCCCGGAGGAGAATAAAAAGGAAATAAACGCCAGCGTAACAAGTGCAGTATAGTACGGAGTGAAAATGCGGTGTGCGCTGGCAGCACGGGGTTAGCACGAAAAAAGCAAGTGTCGTGAACACGAGCATGTTCCCTTGTCCGAAGATAAAAAAGGACGGGGGATGGATGATCGGTGGGTGGTTGGCGCAGACAAGCTTTTTGCGGTGCGTGCTTTGGTGGCTCCTTTTTCGTCTGATGTTTTCTTGCCGACCACGCCCCCCGCGTTATCCGCCGCTGCACTTTCGGCTCAGGTGGTACGGAGAGAGAGAGAGAGAGAGAGAGAGAGAGAGAGAGAGAGAGAGAGAGAAAATAAGAGAGAGAAAATAAAAAATAAAAACCTTATCACCGTGGACGATTACAACCCACTGCTTTTTGCCAGTTGGCCCTTTCGTGTCTGTTAACGGGCCCTCTAATATCCATCTTTCTCTGTCGCGGCGTTTGGCTGGGTTGATCTTCTTCTTCTTTTTCTTCTTCTTCTGTTCATAAACCTGTCCGCCGGTGTCGGTGCCGAGTCAGCAAAGCACCATGAGGTGTGTTTGTTCCGTACTGTCCGGCTGTTGCTTCTGTTCCCGGAAGCATGCGTCTGGTCTGGCGATCTCAGCACACGGCTGGTTTCATCCTTCTTTTTCGTTGCCTTTGGGGCGTCTGCCGGCTGCTATCCGTGTTGTTGTGCGGATCCCAGGACACAGCTGTCAGGCAAGGCTGGCTATCCGTGACAGCTGTACAGTAGTCAAAGAACAGCAGGTTGAGTAGTTAAGGAAGAAGGGGCCCCGGTGGAGTTCAACTGTCTGATTCGTACTCCGTAGCCTCTTCTACAGTCCCGTTACATACATAAAGGCCCTTCACGCAGAGACGAAAGAGGGAAAGCACGCGCGTTCACCGAAAGCTGAAAGATGGGGCCTGGCGAGGGCGACTAGTGAGAGAGAGCTCGGGTTTAAAGCTGTTTTTGTCCTTGGGGGATTTTTCCTTTTTCCTCTCTTTCAATTTATTGCCGCGGGATGTGATCCCGGGACACCCGCCCCGACTAACGATTAGAGCACAGGGTTCAGCCAGACTCTCGCCATGACGGGAAGCTGGGAGCTTCCAGATCACAGCGCAGGATATGTTCGCAGCTCGTGGTTAGAGACTATCAGCCGCACAAGATATGTCTGGTTTTGGTGTGTTTTTTCGTTGGTTTGCTCTCTCGCCAATGCAGCCCAGTGCACGGTTTTGTTCCTCTGTTCCTCTGTGCAGTAGGGTCCGAACCATACTGTACAGTAGAGTAGTTCTCCCGCCCGCGGCCACACACCACAGAGGCTAGTTTATCCATATGGACCAGCAATGTGCAATGGCGGCAAAATTGGAAAGGAAAAAAAAACAAACAGTAAACATTCCTGCAGCTGTCAATCATGTGATGGGCCCCGGGTTTCCATAGACAACGAAAAGAAGGTGAAGGTGCTGCTGCCCGGCGGAAGCGGTGAATGACGTCCTGGTGATTTCGGTATCTGGCTTCGTGTATGTATGGTAAGATTGATGGCAATCATAAGCACCTGCAAGCATGGCATGGTCGTGGAGGCCCCCTCTCTCAGCGTGAGTGAATGCCGCTGTTTCTCCCCTGATAGTCGTCATTTCGCTGTGCTTGTGTTTGGCTGCGGCAGTCTTACGGGAACTTGAGTTGAGACAACATCAACATCAAACGACATGATTTTCGCGCAGAAGGGAGATGGCTGTGATCCAGGGACGGAGGGGGCCAACACAGGCCAGCCAACCCGTGCTGGTGCAGCCTCCCTCGCCGGTGCAGTCGTGCCTCGCACAGCACGTAGAATGTTCGCTGCGGCGGTTTCTGGTTCGGTCGGGGAATTCGAGAGCGCTGGAGCAAATCAGCGTTGCGTGTTTTGCACGGCTCGCTGGAATCCTCCCGCGAGGGATGGAACGCAGGCTTGGAGGCCGTGCTGGCTTGTCCTACACCACTTGCGAGTCGACACACGACGCGATGGCGAGGCCGTATCTGGAACGCAGCGGCAGTGAATACTGTAGATCGAGAGAGATCGGTCTTCGCCGGGTTAATGTGTACGAGGACTGTCTGTTTGTCGACTCTGTGGTGGCAACTACCACGGCAAGCATGAACTCGAAGAAGAGAAAAAAAGAAGAGAAAAAAGAAGAAAAAAACCATAAATGGTCGCGAGGGTTGGATTGCTGGTGAGTTTTGGTGTATGTCAAGTTCGGGTTAGGGTTGCGAGGAGATGCTCTTGCTACACTACTTTACCCACGTTAACACTAAGAAAGCATCGACTGATCGACTGACAGGCCACTCTGGAAGCTTGAAGGTTTTTTCCCTTTTAAAAATAGAACCTGTACGTACACACATCCAGTATCTCTTACGGCCGAGTCGGCTTGAAAGATACGCAGATCTAGACCACAACGCTGTTGGGCCAGTGTGTTGTTTTTGTTGCCTCTTTACTCGACCGACTGGCGACTTCGAGGCGTAGGAATGTGCATCCCCATTCCGGAGGGCGGGCTAGACTCGGGACAAGATGTCATCACATACGCGGCTCTGGCCCGATGTCCCTGCGGCTTTCGGCCAGAAGGTACATACGCCCACTGCAACGCCGTGTATCTAACCGACTATCCATCTGAAGTTGGTGGACAGACAGACAGGCAGGCGGTCGTACGAGCACTTTCACCGTTGTGTGAAAGAGGGTTACCCTGGGTCCCGGGGGTACAGTAAACTGTACAGTTCATACTGTACACTCACTTTACAAGTGTGATTATCACAAATTGGCGAGAACGCGCAAATTACCTCGACGTGATTAGGCGGTATGCTATGGACAGCAGGGCCCAGGGATCCGATCTAAATATATACGACCCAGAGAGTGCTGCACTTACAGTTATCGGACAGGAAATAAGGAATGGGACAAAGATGGGCCGTTATCGGCATGAAATGAGAGGCTCCCAGAACTCCATGAACACACGCAGGACGAGAAACGGATCCAGGAACGAGGCGGAAATGCCCAGGTGTGGCCATGCACCGCAAACCAGGGAAGATGCTTTCATTATTCCACTCTAATGCTGCACGCTGGACATTACTGCACGGAAATTTGCGAGGCGTGCATAACGGCAACGCGGCGGTGGCCATTTAAAGCAATAAAGCAAGGACCATTATTGCAAATAGTGCACCGAATCTGGGGGCTGGCTGGCATACTGTACTGAGATATACGCTGTCCAGTCTTGACAGATCCAGACATAAACAGCGAAAAGTGATCGACGACCGCCTCAATTTCTGAAAGGGGAGGAGAAAAGGGAAGCAGTATCCGAGATAACAAGAGGACGGCAGAAACGAAGTGTGTTGCTGGTTGGGCGTAAATTGCAGCATAGGGGAATAACCGCATCGACGCAGAAAAACCAGAGACAGGGTGAAAAGAAGATGATGATGGAAATCGGATAATTGCACGCCCCCTCGCTCGTGTGAATTCTCCCAGATCCGCTTCCCCTGCAAGATTGCCGCCACACCCCCCCTTTTTGCCATCCGCCGAAATTGCGCTAGGCTCCATGCTCATCTCTTTTTTCTTTTCCCTTTTCTTTTATCTTTCTTTTTTTTCTCTCTCTCGCAAGACTGTCGACAAACCCTGTCAGGGTTATGTGCTGGTTTTCCGGTTGCGGTGTTATGCTGTGTGATTAACAATACCAGGAACACAAAAGCAAAGCCAGAACAAACAACCTTGCCCTGCGTCAAGCAGCTAGTGCTGTAGTTAAGCCGGGGGAACCTGTTTTGCCTCCTCCTATTACCTGTGAGAGAACGAAAAGTATTGACTCAAAACGGCAGAGGCCTGCTCGTCTGGCTGGTAACGTGGATGTTCCTGCCCTTGGGAGGACTCCTGAAGAAGGTCTGGGGCCTCTGGTCGCTGGACTCCTGAAATTTCAGACCCACGGCATACGAGCAGTACTGTCCTTACACGCTGGATACAACATAGACGACTCCAGATGCAGTATGAACAGTCTCTACAGTACAGTACACTGCAGTATGTAGTAGTACTGGAGAGTGACGCACAGCAGAACCATATGTGATAAGCACCCCGTATGCCTCACTTGAGGTATCTCCTAACGCAGGCCCGACCGGCCATGAACTGACACTCCTCCCCAAATTGGACATTTCGCAAAGATGGGGCGGTCCTCGCATTTGGTCGCAAGTGGGTAGACAACAGCACAGGAAAAAAAAAAAAAAAGAGGAAATTGGCGGGTTAAATGGTGTGGGTGGATGGTGGTTTCTGTTCGGGCGCCATGCAACAACAAGAGCTCTTTTGGAATAAACAGGTCACCAATGCCAGGGACCACCATACAAACAGTACCACACTCAACCAACACCACAGCCAATCTCGTTCTTCTGGCGCGTGCTGTTTGGAGTGGATCCACCCTAGCTCTTTCGTTCTTTTATTTTATTTTTATTTTATTTTCTCTTTTCTTTTTCGCTCGTCCCTGGGACGTTGCTCTTTCTCCTTCGTGCGGGTGGGGGTGTGTGTTCTCGGCCGCTCCTTCCTCGTTCCACACACACTCCCTCCTTCCTTCCCTGTCGCCCCCAGGCGCGTTGTGCACACGCCTCCTTCGCTCCTTCTGGCTGTCTGTCTCGCTCTTTCCCACTTTCTTGTTATCAGAGAGAACACACGGGGCCCTGGTCTCTCTCTCTGGGCGATGAATCTTCTATATAAGAATCGTCGTTTCCTCCATTCCGGTCTGCTTTTTGTTCTTCTTCTCTTTCCTTTCTTCCTCACCACTCACACACATTCATTCGTTATCAATCCAACTTCGACTTTTCAGTCAATTACTTTCGTTTTCACAACATCAATTAATAATAATTATCTCTCAAAACCCCCCCAACCTCACCACTTTTAATACCCCTTTTTGAAGAGTCTCTCTTTCAACACACTACCGCCACAATGAAGTTCTCCGCTGCCATCGTTGCTCTTGCTGCCACCGTCGTCTCGGCCGGCTTTGCCAACGTCACCTACACCACCGAGATCGTCACTGCCTACACCACCTACTGCCCGGAGCCCACCACTCTGACCTACTCCGACAAGACCTACACCATCACTGAGGCCACCACCCTGACCATCACTGACTGCCCCTGCACCGTCTCCAAGCCCGTGTACACCACCAGCTCGGTCGCCTGCACCACCTGGTAAGTCCCACAGTCCGGACACTGCTCCGCTCTGCCGCCAGACGCGATGATAAGACCACCTACTAACATTCTCACAGCGCCTCGAACACCACCATCCCGTCGACCCCCAAGCCCACCGTCCTGCCCGGCTCTGCCAACAAGGTCGTTGCCGCTTCCGGTGCCGCTCTTGCTGGTCTCCTGGCTGTTGCTCTTGCTCTGTAAATCCGCTAAAATCATGGATCGCACACCTCATGCCTGCCTACGATTTTCTTCATGTCGCCTTAATACCCTCTCTTTCGTGGGGTGGTCTGGTCTCTGCATCGGCACAGACGGTGTCTTCGTGAGATGAACCGACGGCCTTCCCGCTCTCGGCATTCCCCCGCCAGACTTCTCTTCTTTTCTATGTGGTTGCGGTTGCTTTCTTTTGCCTCGGGATATATACGGATTTAATTTTTATTTTTGACTTTTGGGTTGGATAGACTTCTTGATATCTTTTTGAAATTTGCACAGCACAGCTTGTTTTTAGCGGTGTGTCTCTTTCCAAGTCTTATCGTTTCCCGATTTTGCCTTCTTTTTTCTGCTGTGATCTGTTTTGTATTGGTTGCCATTGCCTTTGTCCTGGTGTGTTTTCTCTCGCCCGTGCAGAGTGGACAGTTGTGCACCTCGAGTGAGGCCATGTACGGACAGATGGAACCTGTAGCAGATCGCTGTACGGAGAGGACTGCATTGCAAGGGAGTTCGGGATACCGGCTTTTTATTACAGAAAAAAAAACTTGTTGGGACGAGCCGCGAGTTCGTCATGGTGCGAATGAGTGTGTGAGGACTGACTCAAAAATTGGAAGATTGGGAGGAGGGAGATAGACAAAACTGCGCAATCCATACAGAAGAGCCTTGGGGTCCTTTCCAGGAATCTCTTCTCTTTCCTGTCTTCCTACGTTTGTTGGACTGCATGCACTCTGTGACCTGTGGCAATATCGAGAACTTTTACATGTTGGCGCGCTTGTGTTGATGAACAGTCCCGGGAAATCCGGAGAAGCAACGAGACTCACACAGAAAGACGAAGCTTCTCCAGATTGACTGTACGTACTACCCCAATCTTGCAGATAATGGGACATCCCGATACATACTCTTACAGTCTACGGTATGGCGACTCTGGTGACGTCGTTGGGCGGGTGTTTGCTGGTTATAGGGCAAGACAACCACGGGAGGGAAAATGCGGAGAGGGGAGAGAGGGAAGAGCTGAAAACAAAACCCAGAAAGACGGGTTGGGTGTCTCTCTGGGTGGGTGATCAGGACATGCGGGTATGGCCATTCTGGACGTACGAGGAATGACAACAGAGGAAGAGGGGGGAGGGAGAAGAAGAGAGAGAGACGGAGAGAGAGGTGCATTGATGCATGTGGACGGAAAATACGAGAAAACAGACGGGAAGCAGTCATGCACCGTTGTTGGGTGCTGCGGGGGAGAGAGAGAAAGAGAGACTTTAGATGCACGGCTGGACATGGCATGGGAACCGGGAAGTGAGAGAGAGAGAGAGTGAGTGTGTGTGTGCATGAGTGCGTGAGTGTGTGTTCTGGCGTCAGAAGATAAGAGAAAGCCGGGAACAGGAAGGAATGTGATCAGTTATCGTTGATCTGGGAGACGGGAACTGGCACCGCACCCAACTGGCCGTTACCCAATATACAGGACTCATATATGGAAATCTAAACTTAGCCGCTCAACACCGTCCGTATCAGTCGACGAGCAAACAATGCTCCCTCCCTCTCTCTCTCTCTCTCTTATCTCTCCACCCGGGATACGTGCCATGCCCTTCCCGGACTGATTGTTCTCTTTCTCTCTCCATATAATGGACCACAGCGGGGACACAGCACAACCGAGACAATCAACAGACGGCGTGCAACTGTTAGAGTATTTGTTGTCATGAGTACTTGTTAGGCCGTGCGTCTGGACTGTCTATCCTTCCCGCCGTGTTATCCTTACTCGTTTCGTTGGCCGTGCATTGTCCGTTCGTGTTCTCACCATCTTTCACAGGAAAAGCAGCAGCTGCGTGGTAAAAAAACGAGTGTGTAACCATGCCATTTCACCTTGCTACGTTAATTGCATTGCCCGGCGCCATGGGTGGTGGTGCTTTTTGACGGCCAGGAATCTCGTCAGCACATCACGGTGCACGCTGGGAAGCAGGCACCACTTTCGGGGCATTTCTTTTTTTCTGCTTCCACGGCCGGCCGTGTAAATTAGAAGGATTCTCTCTCTCCTCTCCGATAAAAAAACAACGCATCATCGGGCCCCAGAAAACCTCGTATTCATTAAACCACAGAGCTACCCACCACACACCACCCCTGCAGCTCCATTCCTCCCTCTCGTCCTAATCTGGACTTATGTGTGTTTTTCTTCCTGCCTCTGCCTGGCAACAACCGGGGAGTCAGTCTCATTAGGGTTTAGCCGGGTTTTGTTCTTCGAGGGTGTGTGGTTTTTTTGCGCTGGTGCTTGTTATCGGGGCGGCCTGGCCTGACGGGGAGGTTAGATAAGAAACGACTTAAACGGGACGAACGGAGCGAGCGGGCGAGGAACTTTGAAGCAGATGGTAATTTTAAAAAATTTGAGAGATTGTCACTATTGATTGCTCTTTTTGGGGGGGGGGGTCTGGTCTCTGCCACTGAGTCACTGACGTTATCTCTGTCTGTGGCTCGGATGAATGAGTTCCTGGGGTCTCTTCCGAGAGAGAGTGGACGGTGGTGGGATTGGGTGTGGTTGTTTGCTCTTAATCTCGCCAGCCGGGCCGCCGCCCTTTGTGCAAACGCCCGTGATAAGAGATCTCGGCTCTGCTGGTTAAGTCACACACACACTCAAAAGACACCTGGGGGGAACAATTGCTGGGAGGCTTACGCCCCCGACACGCCAGGGAGGGGGCTTCCGGCGGGCCTCTGGAATGGCAGAAGTAGGCCGTTCTCAGCTTCTTTTTTTGCTGGCTTTGGGCGGCATGGTATGATATCACCGGCTGGCTTCGTGGATGAATGCACGAACGAACGAAAGAGAGCGTAATACGCCTGCCGCCATTGCGTGGAATCAGCACCCGGAAGGGCAAATAAAGCTTCTGAGGCGGGCGTGTTGGCCGTGGAATGCACGCCAGGCAGGGCTGGCAAGCGAGAAGAAGCTGATGGGGCCGAAAAATGGTCTGCCCACCACCCACGAGCAATGATATCCAGAACGGACGATCTTGCTGGTCCAGGCAGAGTTCGTCTCGTGTTCAGACTTGCGGTGAGTCTCCCGCACCGTTGGACAGCACATAGGGTTGAACACGGGTTAAACCCTAAGATACTGTAAGATCTCGAAGGTCAGATACACGGCAAAATAAAGGATATACGCGAATACTCTCACTACTGAAGATAGAAGGAGAGAAAAACAAAAAGCGAAAAAAAAGACAAAAAAGATGGTCTGGCCCAATGGGAGTTCGAACGGGGACTGCTAACTATTGTCGCAGCGCACCCGTCCTGCATCGTTATACCACCAGGCCAAACGAGCTTTCCGGGGAGTGGTCGTCCTGCTCCCCTGAGAAACGTGTACGGTAAGAGCCTTTATATATGATATACAGAAAATAAACAGAAGGACGCGTGGTGTGGTGAATATTCGTGAGTGTTGTTGTTGTTGTTGTTGTTGTTGTTCTTCTGGTTGTGGGAGGTGTCGATGTGGTGGGTGCGCGGAGCACGAGGCTGCGACAGCACATTTGTCCGCATGTGCGGATGGGATACACATGGCCTCAAAACAAGAACATCAAATTTCCGATGAAGCCCATGCAGCCACCGTTTCAGGAAGAAAAAAGAGAGAGAAGAAAGAGGGCTTGAAGGACAGCAGTCGTGGCCGTTAGGAGAAAAAAAAAAGCGTGGCAGTCTTTTCGGGTCGTGGAGGCGCTTTTTGGTGGTGGCTTCACCTCGACACGCGGACTTTCTCCAACGTACTTACACAGCAATTCCTGCCATGGTGGTGACGCGCGGGCGCTTTTGTGGGTTGTACCACCGTCCGGACCTCGGCGCACGGAGCGAGGACGTGCCGATGGGTCACGCTCCCCGGAGCTCCGGGTTAGTCATCTGGTCGGGTGCTCCGGGCACCTGCCCCACCACGCCGGATCCATCGAGGCACTCCGTCTCCGGATACACAATCACTCAACAAAACCAATGCCGTTTTTTTACAGGCTGCGCTATGGTAGGTAGTACATAGGTATTTCATTGCATCATAACATAATCGGACCACATAACGCCTCCCATCCATCCCCGGCTCCCCCGAAACGTTCCGTCCGTCACCCCCGCCCCTCAATGAACGCCTCCAGCCCCTTCAGCGTGCGCACATACTCGCCAGTGCGGCCCCACGCCGTCGACACGCCGCCGCGCGCCGCCAGCAGCTCGCGGCCCAACCGCAGGATCTTGGCGGGCGCCGCGGCATCGTACAGATCGCCGACCCCCGCAATATGCGCGATCACCGCGCCGGGCCGCCCCGACCGCACGAAGAACTGCACCATCTCGTCGTCGCACGGCCGGTCGAGGTGCACGAACTGTTTTTCCGTCAGTCCGCTGTCGGCGGTTTCATCATCGCCATCGTCGGAGGCAGAGGTTGGTGGTTTGTCGGGGCGCGTGCCGTAGGTGCGGAAGGCCCAGAGCACTAACGTCGCCAGGTACACCGCGTGCGGCTCGTAGAAGGCCCAGCAGCTGTATCGGCGCACGTGCCAGAAGACCACGCCGCAGTGGAGGACTGTCAGTCGTGCTTTCGCCTGGGAAGACAGTCAGCACGCGTGGGATATGACGATGGGAACACGAGGGGGATAGGCCACGGCAACGGGGTGTATATACAACCGAGAGAAAGATAACAACTCACCTCGTCCTGCTGGGCCCACTGCAGCACCTTGCTCTCCAACCGGCCGATCTCGCTCCGGCTGGTCCGCGCACTCCCGTGGCCGTTCTCCGTGACCACGGCCGCCCACTCCGCAATCGCGCGGATGGCCGCGTACGGCGACCACAGCACCACGCGCGAGAACTGCAGGTGCAGCACCGTGGCGTGCTCGGCGCCGGCCAGCTGCGCCACCATGCCGTTCGCCGCCCAGTGCAGCACGTCGACGCAGTCCATGGCGGCGCTGCGCCACGGGTCGAAGCGCTTGAACACCGGCGCGGCCGTGTCGGAGCCACTGCCGTCACTGCTGTTGTGACTGGTGGTGTTGGCGTCGTCGGCGTCGGCGTTGCCAGAGTCCCGGAGTTGGCGGCCGCCCGCTGGCGCCGCTGTCGGCAGCCACGTGGACAGCGGGTTGCTGCAGTAGTCGTGCACGCAGACCATCTGCTCGTAGATGCCGTGCAGGAGGAGGAGGTCGGCGAACTCGCCGAGCCCGGCGGGTCGCTGCCGGTGGCGGAACAGCGCGCTGACGGCGGAAGTCAGAGGGGGGTGTCCTGTGGGATCCGGTGAGCACGAGAACATCATATATATATAAAGGGGCGAAGAGCACATACTTTCGGTTGTTTTATACTGCTGCGCCCATTCATCCGCCGTCGGGGCCGCCCAGAGCGCGTCATACGGCAGCTCGCATTGCGTGGTGTCTTCGAGGGACAGCATGGGCCGCAAGCCAAAATGGTACATGGCCATGCAATCGAGGAGCTGGGTGTTTCCATGCTTGTTAGTATCTCCCCCGCGTTCACCGTGTATCATGACCGTTGAGCTTACCCATATCCCGTACCCAAGCCGCCGACGGGCTTCCTGCACCAACCACCTCCTCCACACCTCCTCTAATGGCCGGTTCTCCCCCCAGGTCTCGTCTTCCTGCGACAACAGCTGCATCGAGTGGACGGCGTCGACGAGCAGAGCCCGACGACCGCGGGCTAGCCGGGCCAGCCGCGCGGACCCGTAGTACATCGTGCCGACCTGGCTCAACAGCAGCGCATGCGCCCACGCCAAGCCGCCCACACCGTCGACCTTATCCATCTCAGAGTCCAGGGCCCGCAGCAGAAACAGGTGCAGCGGCGTGACGCACTGCGCGATCTCGGCGGTGCCGCTGTACTGCGAGCCGATCGCCGCAACCGCCAGCGCCAGCAGCCAGTGGTCGTTGAGCGGCGCCACGCGCGCATTGTACAGCGGCAGCACGGGGTCGAAGTGGCGGAAGAACAAGAACGCGAACAGGTTGACGTGGGCGTGGCTGGGGAAGTGGTCCGGCACGTGTTGCTCGGGCGACCCCGCGCGCATGCCGCCGGCGGCCGCGCCCACACACAGCCGGCGGAACTGGAACCGCATCAGCGAGTACGTGTGGCCGTCGACCAGCGGGCCCGCGGTGTCGACCGCCGGGCCCGTCAGCGCCGCGAGCTGGGGGAACGCGAGCGGCGCCGGCCGGCCGAACTCGTCGGCGTCGCCGTCGGCGGGAGTCTCGGCGGTCACTGGCGCCAGCGCCGTGGAGCCGGGGATTGCCGGCGGCGTCCAGGCGGTGCGGGCTGTGCACGGGATGCGGGAGCCGACGGTGCTGGTGGCGTACGTGCCGCCGTCGGCGAGCATGCGCGGCGAGTTGGACTCGACGGAGAGCCGCGAGGCTGTCGACACCGTCGTGATGGTGGGGGCCCGCGCCTGCGGCGTGCCGGATGGGGCTGACGGGAGCATCGCGGGCGGCGGGGCTGGGGCGGTCGAGTGCACGGGCGACACCCCGGCAGCGGAAACATCGGACGGATAGTGTGCGGACCAGCCCGGCGGCGCTCCCGGCTGCTGGGCGGGCCCCAGCCCGCCGAGCCCCAAGTCCGGACCCAACCCGGTGTCGTCCAGCCCGGGCACCGGATCTAGGCCGAGCCCCAGGCCCAGGCCGAGCAGGGATGTCGAGTCGATATCGAGGCTGTAGTCGGGCGCCAGCCAGTTGATCGAGTCGATGCAGTCGTCGATGGCGTCCATCGGGTGCAGCGTGAAGTCTATCGGTGCGATGTCCTCGCCGCCAAGTCTCGGCGGCAGGAGCCCCCGGGCGGGCGAGTCCGCCGGCTGCGTGCTGCCGGGCGGCGTAGCCAGCGGTCCAGCCCCGCCGCCGCCGCCACCGCCGCCGCTGTCCGGCGATGACTGTGTCTGCTCGTCCTCCAGCTCAGCGTCGGCAGTCTGGTGGTGGCGGCGGCGCGGCCGGGGCTCGCGCCGGGCGGTCTCCACCGGGTACACGCACGGCACGCCCTTCAGCACGCAGCGCGCGCAGCCTGGGTCGGCCTTGTCGCAGCGGCCGCGGGTCCGTGCACACTCGCGGCATGCACGCACGCGGGATGTGTTGGCCGGCCGGGCGCCGTGGAGGGACTCGTGGCGGTTGCGGATGTCGCTGTTTTGGACCTGTAAGCCTTTTGAAAAACCTCACACTCTGGTATTGGGGAGGAGAGAGTCTCTCACCTGCGTGCGAACGTCTTCGAACACACCGAGCACGCCAGCCGGTTGTCCTCCTGGTGGCCGCGCTGGTGGCGCTTGAGGTGCTCCAGGCGCTTGAAGGCGCGGGGGCACAGCGAGCACGGGAAGCCGGGCGCTTTAGCGTCGGTAGACGTCGCCGACGCCGACACCAACGACGGCGAGGACGAGGAAACTGTGGATGTCTCCATGACGGACGTGACTGGTGAAGAAAACAACCAGAATGAGAAAATCCCGGGAGAAGGGGAAATGGCCGCCTACACAAACCCCCCCGGACTCTCGGTTATCTTCACCCCATGTTCGGTGGTATTTTTAAGCACGCATGTGCCAACGCCATCTTTTAAGAGCACGAATTGGGAGGTGGCATTACTGTGGAGAAGCTGGGGCTAATCGGTTTTCGGTTAGTCCGGCATTGGAAAGGTGCCCCACAAATGCCGGTCCGGGGGTTTGGGCCGGGGGGCGGAACAGTGAACCCTAAGCATTAGGGTCTTGCCTGGATGCATAACCCTAAGTGTCACGCGGAACCCTTACGCGCGTTTGGAGTTTTGCGTCTTCCAAAATCTTGTTCTTTGTGAGATACTTCTATCCTCTACATATATACACGCAGTATTTTAACTGAATCACCGCACTTTTACTCCTTCCGCAGCAGTCCCACCCGCATCTGGCCACTCCCGCCGCGATTGGCCCGCAGATAATACGGCACGAACTCCAGCTCGCGCGGCGTCCCCGTGTCCTCCGCCGCCGGCAGCACGTCCCGCGCCGGCCCCGACCCTCTCCCGCCGTCCCTGTCCCACCGCTCCGCCACGCCGGTATCCTCCCAGCCGGGCGCCCGCAGCGCCACGTACGAGTGTTCCGGACTGCCTAGTGTGCGCAGCTCCTGGGTGATGGTCGTGGTGGCGGCCATGCTGGTGGTCTTGAAGTGGTCGGTCACCCACGCGTTGTCGGCGTCTTCGACGCAGTACACCAGCGGGCCGCGGGCTACCGAGAGCGTGTGTTGGCCGGTGAACGGGTGCGGGGCGAGGATGCGGGGCGCAAAGCCGCCAATTTCGAGCGCGAACTTGGGGTTCTTGGATGCATAGTCTGGGGGTATGGCGATGTAGCCCTTGGTCACTACAGCCGCAGTCGGGAGGGGGGGCTCGATCTGTTTTTGGTTTTTGGTGTACCTTTCAGTCAGCTTATGTCTTGCAAGCTTGTATGGGTAAGTTATGAGTTGGAGAGCACTAACCGTGAACTGTCCCTTGGCCCAGGCCGGAAGCCGGAGACGAATCGTCGTTTGCACCTCGGCTGGAGCCTCAAGCTCGAAGGCTACCCGGCCGTCCCACGGCCAGTTGGATGACTGCTTCAGCCGGACCACCCGGCCCGAAGACCCTGCAGGGGAGAACGATACCGTGGCGGACGTGTAGAGGTGCACGTTGAAAAACACGTCGTTGGGGCCCGCCCCGACACCATAGTCCCACAGATAGCCGCCGATGCTGCCAAACAGCCGCATCAGGTTCGGCGGGCAGCAGGCACACTCGAACCAGCTGTGGCGCTCGCTCTTGTCCGCCGGCGACGAGGCCAGCTGGTTGACGTAGGTGAAGGCCGTGCCGGCGAGGTCCATGGCGGTGAGCACGGCGTTGTACAGACACAGCTCCATGACGTCGGCATAGCGGCCGTCGAGGTCGAGTTCCAGCAGCCGCTCGGCCAGCATCATCACCGCGATCGCCGCACACGTCTCGTTGTAGCAGCCGCCCTCGTCGGTGCCCTGCGGCAGGAAATAGTCGCGGCCGAAGCCCTCCCACTGGCGGATCGCGCCGATGCCGCCCGTCACCGACATCTTGCGGTCGACCATGTTGTTCCACAGCCGCTCCAGCGCTCCCGTCCACGGCTCGTCGGCGGCCCTGCGCGCCGTGTTGATCAGCTCGAGGTCGGCCACCGCCGTCAGCAGGTACATGGCGCGCACCGCGTGGCCCTCGACCGACGGCTGCGCGCGGATCGGCGCGTGGGCCTGGTTGTACCAGTGGCTCTTATTGGCCTCCGGGTACGTGTCGGGCCGCAGCCACGGCGCCTCGCCGCGCTGCTTGGCCTCCCAGTCGTAGTACAGCACGCCATCCTGCCCCGTGGGGTTCCCGCGCTCCTCGAGGAAGTAGCGCGCGAGCGCGTACGCCTCGGCGCTGCCGGTGGCGCTGTGCAGGCGCAGCAGCGCCAGCTCGATCTCCGGGTGGCCCGGGTAGGCGTGGCGCTGGCCGTCGGCGGGGCCGAACTCGCGGGCCAGCAGGGCGACGTACCTCTCGATCGGCGCCAGCAGCAGGTCGTCGTGGTAGTAGGCGTGGTGGGCGAGCGCGGCCTCGATCAGGTGGCCGGCGTTGTACAGCTCGTGCATGTCGCGGATGTTGGACCAGCGCGCCGTGGGCGCCACCACCGTGAAGTACACGTTGAGGTAGCCGTCGTCGCGCTGCGCCGAGCGGATGTCGGCGACCAGCTCGCGCACGGCGGCGTCAACAGCGGCGTCGTAGTCGTGCGCGAGGAAGTAGCACGCGCCCTCGATCCACTTGGCGATGTCGCTGTCCCAGAACAGGCTCTTGGGCACCGGCCACAGGTACGGCTCGTCGTACGTCGGGTGCCACTGCAGCTTGAAGCAGTCGTAGCGGCCGGTTTCGCGGAGCTTGCGGAGCTGGTCGGCCACCGTCGCCATGCGCACGGTTTCGCGGCGGTTGCGGAGGAGCGACGGCCCGTCCAGGACTGTGTCGACGAACGACGTTTGTGGGTAAGGCATTGTGGTTTCGCTGGCGGTGAACTCTGGGGAGGAGGACGAAACAGAAAATCTGACGAAGGGGCTGTTGTGGTCTGAGTTGGAGGATTGGTGGGAAAATCCTCAAGGCTTCATGTCGCTTCGAGGCTTTTGTATTTGTCTCTGTTTCCCTCTCTCTCACACACACACACTCTCTGTCTGTCTCACTCTCCGCGACCAGGACAGTGATCTAGTCCGCTTTCCCTACGAGGGGTAGGGAACAGATAAAAAAAACTGCGAGAACGTGGGAGGGGGGGGGCGCAATTGCGGGCTTTGGCCACGCTATCCCCGCGGTTGCAGTCATATTCACTCCGTCGGGACCGGGGGGTTGTCACGGGGAGAAGCAACGTGTAAGTGCCGGAGGGGGTTAAAACCAAAACCCCAGCGGTGAGGCGTGCAGCGCCAAGCCCGGTGGTGGCGGGAAGCGGTGGGTCCGCCTCACTCCGGTGGGAGGTGGGGCCCAATGTCACCACCCTCCCACCGGCATCCCACCGGAGCAACGACCGCCAGCCCCGGCGACATGCAAACCTTCGTCCGCTGGGCGACTCCATTACCCCGACTTCCCCACATCCATCCCCGGGAATTGGCTCCGGGGTAACCCCAGATTTCTCTTTTGGCAACTGACGAGAAGGAGAGAGCCACGCGCGAAAAGGGGGCGAACATGTCCATGTGCAAGAAGTAGATATATAGTCCTTCGGTGGCCCGTCTTCTCCATGATGGTTCCCAGTCTTTCCTCTCCTATCCAACATCCTCTCTATCTGCCACTGCCATCTTCTTCATCATGGGCTTCGTGGACACTTTTCTGCCGGCGAACGACCGGTACGCGGCGTTGATCCTGTACGGCATGGTCTTCAGCCTGGCCTTCAACGGCTACGATGCGGGAATCATGACGGTGATTCTGGCGGACAAGCAGGTATGACTGTCTCTCTGGCTCTTCTGGGCAAAGCTCAACACGTACTAACAGCACCCAGTTTGTCGAATACTACAACGTCGACAGCACCCGGAGCGGTGTGATTGCAACCATTCCCTGGGCTAGCACCGGTCTTGCCCAGCTGTTCCTCGGTGGAACTCTGGCGAACTACGTGGGCCGGCTCTGGGCTCTGCGCATCTCCATTGCGGTTCGTTGTCTCCATGTTCCCTTTCAATAGGTCTCTGATAAAAACAGAGAAGAAGAAAAGAGAAGAAGAAAAGAAAAGCACAGGCTAATACCGTATACAGATTATGATCATCGGCGTGGTCGTCCAAGTCGTCCCGAACACTTATGCTGTTCTCATCGTTGGCCGTCTCATCACGTAAGTACTTCTTGATAACCACTACTTCAATAGAGCATCTGCTGACACCAACTGCAGTGGTCTCGGATTTGGATGTGTCTACATCTCTACGAGTCTCTACGGTAAGTGACCAACGACTATTTCGCTTCTTAGCCTCGACAATCCTCGACCAGTCCCTCTGACCTCTCCCACAGTTGCCGAATGCGCCCCCCGGACGCTCCGCGGCTCGTTCGTCGGCACGGTGACGCAGTTCGGCTACCAGCTCGGCACGCTGATTGCCTTCTGGACCGGCTACGGCATGTCGTACCACACGGCGCCGTACAACATCGCATGGCGCGTGTCCAACCTGATCCAGATCCCCATCGGCATCATGTTCGTGGCGGTGTCGTTCTGGTACCCCGAGTCGCCGCGCTGGCTGTACGAGAAGCACCCCGACGACCCCAGCCGCTGCCTGCAGACGCTGTGCAAGCTGCGCATGGGCACGCCCGAGTCCGAGCACGTGCGCCAGGAGTTCCACGACATCGCTGCGTCGTTCGAGTACCGCAAGAACTTCAAGACCGGCTACGCCGGCATTCTCAAGTCCGCGGCTATGCGCAAGCGCCTGCTCTACGGGTTCTACGCCACGGCGCTGCAGCAGGCTGGTGGTATTGCTGCGCTGACCATGTACGCGGCTATTGTAAGTACACATTCGCGTTCTACAGTCTCTTGCCAACCACCGACCGCTGACTGACTCCCTCCGCAGATCTACAAATCTCTTGGCTGGGACTCTGGCAACCAGGCCCTGGCCATCAACGGCATCCAGGCCGTCCTGCAGCTGCTGATCGTGCTGGTGAACACATTCACCGTCGACCGCTTCGGCCGACGCCGGCTGCTGATCGCCGGCTTTGCCATCCAGGCCACCGCGCTGCTGATCATGTCGTCGCTGACCACGGCCTTCCCCGACAACACCAACAAGGCAGCCTCGGTCGTCGAAGTGGCCATGCTCTTCATCGTCGGCCTGACGTACTGCTGGTCCAACGGCCCCGTGGCGCCCGCGCTCGCATCCGAGATCTTCCCGCAGGAGGTGCGCGACAAGGCCTTCGGCATGTCGCTGCTCGGCCAGACCGCGTGCCTGCTCGCCATCACCCAGCCGTGGCCGACCTTCAACAAGCAGGTCGGCGGCAAGAGCTACTGGCTGCTCTGCGGGCTCAACGCGCTGTGCCTGGTTTCGGTGATCCTCATCCTGCCGGAGACCAAGGGCGTTTCGCTGGAGCGCATGGACCGTATCTTTGGCGAGGTTGACGCCGTGGAGGCGGGTGAGGCTGCTGCCGATGGTGATCAGAAGGTGAAGGAGGTGTTGGCTGGCGAGCACTTTGAGACTGTTGAGAAGAAGGTTTAAGGTTAAGGTTAAGCTTCTTGTTGCTGTTGCTCAAAATGGCAGGAAGTCAGAGAAAGGAAGCACTTTGCGGGTTCTAGGCTGGTGCTAAGAAATTCTAGCGTTTAGCGTCTGGGCGTTCTAAATTTATCCCACCGGCCCGATCGAGGCTTTCTGCTCCTTCTAGTTACAGATTTTGTGTTTGCTTCAGTTAACTGTCTGCAGACTTTCGCTGTTGGCGAGGAAGAGTAGTAGTACGGCAAGTGGCGATTCACTTACGCAGTGATCGAGTACGCAAGTTTGCGATAGATCGACGCGACTTCTCTCGTGTATTTTCTTTCTTTTCTCTTCTCCCATGAAGGCAAACACACACGGTAAGAAACCATCCCGGGACCACGTGCAACCAAAGGGCAAGAACATGCACACAAACGAGAACGACCCCGAAACAGAACAGCCTTCATCCATCAGCCAAGCCCACGACGACTCCGAGCCTCCGCTGTTCTTCTACATGCCCGATGCCGATGCAAGATACGGCGATCTATGTCAGTGGTTCCCTGCAGTCTTCACCGTACAGAAGTCCGCCATCGACGCCGTAGTCTAGCGGCCCGGAGCCGTCACACACACCCCACCCCCGCCGAGGAGGAGCCGGCCATCACGTTCTCATGCGCCGAGCAGCTCATGACGTACTGCAAAGCCGCGCGGTTCCGCGACACCAACACCATGCGCCGCGTGCTCGCCACCGCAGACCCTAAAGAGCAGAAACTCCCCGGCAAGCAGGTGAAGGGCTTCACCGATGAGTGGTGCCTGCCTTCACCGATGAGTGGTGGCTGCCGGTGAAGAGCGCGGCGGTGGTCGCCGGCAACATGGCCAAGTTCGGGCAGAGCACGAAACTCCGCGGCAAGCTGCTGGCTACGGGCCGGCGGTTCTCGTCGAGGCGGCATCGCGCGACCGCGTGTGGGGCATCGGATACTCCGAGAAGCATGCAATGTCGTTCCGGGAACACTGGGGCGAGAATCGGCTGGCAAGGCGCTGATGGATGTGCGGAACCGGCTGCGGGCAGAGACAAGCGAAGAGCAGTCTGAGTAAGCGCCGGCGAACGAACAGAAGCGGACGCTCAATGTATATTACCGGCAGCCGGTTGATGCCAGTATGTAGTAATGGCGGTCCTTAATGTTCAGATGCAATCACAAAGCGCCTCAATACACAAGCTCCCGAGATGTGCGAGCTCGAATGAGATCGTCGGCCGGTGTTGGGATGATTCAGCAGCATGGCTGCCGACGATATGCGTCTTTGTCTCCGTTTGTAGAGAGATCGAAGGCTGTTTGCAGTCGAACAAAAGTCAAGAGCGCGCTGACTCACCAGAATGATATGAATCCCCTCATTCACTCACTTACGTAGGTACTTCCTTACCTTGGAACCTCCCTGCCCTCTTCAACTGGCCCTGAGCGTTCAGTCGCCTTTTTATATCGATAAGCGTGTTCGACCTCTCCTGTTGCTGGCTGAGATTTCTGCCACAATGTATATCATCCACAAAGACGACGCCGTTGAGATCGTTCAGCGGGGGCTCTTGCGCGAGGGACCCGGGGACGGAACCATGCGTCTGCACAAGCAGCTTCTGAGCCAGACCAGCGCCGTGGAACACCAGAACGTCCCGCTCAATTTTGCCTGGGGCTCGCCCGAAGAGGAGACGGCGTTTCAAGTCCTCCCGGTCAAGCTGGTCTCACAAGCGACCATCCAGCACCTCGGGTTTTCGGCCCGGGCTGCAGCGGCGCTCTGGCAGCGGTGGGTGGCCTGGGCGGAGCAGCTTCTCGGCCTGTCGTCCGCGGGGCCTCAGCAGGACACGGGTGACAAGTATCGGCTCCTGCGGATGATCTTCCTGGATTTTCTCGTCATGCGCGTCACCGCCGCTGAAATCCAGCCGGCCGAAGAAGACGAGCCCAGCTGCACCACCTATCTGGAAGCCTGTGGCTTCGATACCGACACGGTTGCCGCCATCATGGACCGAAAATCCGCTGACATCCCGGCGACCGAGTCCTGTTCGTTCTGGGCCGTGGACACCATCCGGTCGCGATACGCCGGCCTCCACGAAATCACGCGGACGTCGACGGCGCGGGCTTCTACTTCGACATTTAGAAAAGGTTGATCGGAGATTGATTGCACTGATGCAATCGGTAGACGGAAAGAAACGCAGGGTCTGCGTTTGCGGAATGGAAGAGGAAACAACCGGATCAAGTTTGAGGATTATGCTTGATCAAAACAACAAGTTGAAATTTTCACTAGTTCAAACGACATCGGAAGACATTTTATAGGGGTCTCGGGCCAGGAAACAGGGCTGAAGTTGACTCCAGATTGCCAAGTCGGGATTTATGTGCATAGTTTTCCTGTCAGCACGCTTTCATTTGATGATGCGTGAGTTAGGGTGCCACTTAGGGTTACCACCAGCCAACCCAGTCACAACGCCGGCGGAACTCCGAGCAAACGGCCAACGGGTAATTCCCGGCAATCCACGTGACCCAGACCCACGTGCCTCATTCAACGTCAGGCCACAAGCGGGTTTATGGAGCAATCCGCAGACCGCAGAGCCTCCGTTTCTGGATCCTCTTTTGCAGTGATTATCTCCGGAATGTTCCTACACCAGGTTTTTAATGGACCAGCAGGGTCTGCCGATGACTTATGAAATGAAGACACAGCAAAATCCCACGCTGAGCGGCATCACGTGTCTCGAGATGTGAGCAAGATGCGAGGTTCGGTCGACGGGCCGGCCTATTCTCCGAGTGACGGCAACGACAACGACGACGCCTTCGTGTCGTCAAGCTCTTCGCGGACTTCGTGGCCATACGCAGCGGACTCGTACGACGAACAAGCAGCTACCAAAAAAATAACATACGAGCCCCAAGTTTAACGGGGCCCGGCGCGATCTCGACCATTCTTATCACGATACGGAGGAGCTGGGACCTTTTCTTTTTTTTTCCACGCGAGCCGAGGCACTTCGCCATGTTCTATCTTTCTCTCTCTAAACTCTATTCCAACTTAGCCATCCATTATAGGAAGCGGGACCCCCCGTTGGCTCTCGGGCCTAGGCTT
Organism: Knoxdaviesia capensis; assembly: GCA_001510575.1. NCBI lineage: Eukaryota > Fungi > Ascomycota > Sordariomycetes > Microascales > Gondwanamycetaceae > Knoxdaviesia > Knoxdaviesia capensis. The sequence continues at coordinate 3,419,133 of LNGK01000004.1, read as the reverse complement.
GCGGCTCAGAAGCCCGGTTTTCTTCTTTGTTCAGTTTTGCGGTGCTCCATCAAACAGACTGCACCAAAATATCATGTCACCTTTCGATACAGGATGCATGGTGCCACCCGTCGTCCGCCCGTTCTCTGCTCTTCCATGTCCTAGGCCGTGGCCCAGATGAAGACGAGAAGAGCCTGCGTTGTCAGTGTCACATGCTTGGCCGAAGCCCTCTAGAAGACGGTGCGCCGGGCTTGTAGAGTGCCGTGTCTCCGATGACGTTGTCAGCAGGCGTTTGCTGGGCTGGACTATATAGACACAACCCGGCCATGGAGGGTATCGGTGCTTGGGGAGGCTCTTGTCAAGCTACCTACTACAAACCACCACTCCCAACCTGAACTGATCAAACACCACCACCACATACTCCATCCATTGTGCTTAGTCTTCATGGAAGCACAGACACAACAACAACAACCCCAAGATGAAAAGGGCACGTCTGAGACGGATGCCCCGGCGGAGAAGCAACAACTAGCACGGACCGACAAGGTCGACCACACGCGACCTACATCGAAGGAGCGGCGCTCTCTCGACGACGACAACTTTGTCAAGACCGAGCTGGAGGCACAGCGGGCCCGGGATGAACAGTCCGGCATCCCGGCCGGCAAGCTGGGTCTGACATGGACCGATGTGACGGTCAAGGCCATCAGTGCCGAGGCGGCGCTACACGAGAACGTGCTGTCCCAGTTCCACGTCTTCCGGCGACTGCACGCCGTGCGCCAGAAGCCGCTGCTGACCACGCTCGTCGACAACTCGCACGGATGCATCAAGCCCGGCGAGATGCTGCTGGTGCTGGGACGGCCCGGCGCCGGCTGCACCACGCTGATCAACATCCTGGCCAACCGGCGGCACGGCTTCGACTCGGTCACCGGCTCGGTGCGCTACGGCAGCATGGGCTCGATCATGGACCACGGTAGCGAGGCCGAGAAGTACCGCGGCCAGATCATCATGAACGGCGAGGAGGAGCTGTTCTTCCCGACACTGACCGTGCAGCAGACTCTCGACTTCGCCACCCGTCTCAAGGTGCCGTTCACCCCGCCGGTCGGCGTCGAGTCGGTCGAGGAGCTGCGGCGCGAGATGCGGGACTTCTTCCTTAAGACGCTGCACATTGAGCACACCCACGACACCAAGGTCGGCAACGCGTTTGTGCGCGGCGTGTCGGGCGGCGAGCGCAAGCGGGTGTCGATTGCCGAGACCCTGGCGTCGCAGGGCTCGGTGTACTTCTGGGACAACAGCACGCGCGGCCTGGACGCCAACACGGCCCTCGAGTTCGTCAAGGCCGTGCGGGCCATGACCGACGTGCTCGGCCTGACCACCGTCATGACGCTGTACCAGGCCGGCAACGGCATCTACAACCTGTTCGACAAGGTGCTGGTGCTCGACAGCGGCAAGCAGATCTACTACGGCCCCACCGCCGACGCCCGCCCGTTCATGGAGCAGCAGGGCTTCATGTGCCGGCCGGGTGCCAACGTGGCCGATTTCCTGACCAGCGTCACCGTGCCGACCGAGCGCATCATCCGGCCGGGCTGCGAGGCCAGCTTTCCGCGCGCCGCCGCGCAGCTGCTCGACGCCTACCAGCAGTCGTCGCTGCGCAAGCGCATGGCCGCCGAGTACGACTACCCCGACACCGAGCCGGCCCGCGCCGCCACCCAGCAGTTCCGCGAGCGCGTGCGGCGGCTGCGCGACACCCGCTCGGCCTTTGCCAGCCTGCTGCCGGCCAACAGCCCGATGACGGTCGGCTTCGCCAAGCAGGTTGAGGCGTGTGTGCGCCGCCAGTACCAGATCCTGTGGGGCGACAAGCCGACGCTGATTGCGCGGCAGTGCGTGTCTCTCGCCATGGTGCTGATCATCGGCTCGCTCTTCTACAATGCGCAGAGCGACTCGCTGGGGCTGTTCATCAAGGGCGGCGCCATCTTCTTTGCGCTGGTCTTCTTCACCATGCTGGCCATGCCCGAGGTGGTCAACACCTTTGACGGCCGGCCGATCATGATGGAGCAGCGCCACGCCGCGCTCTTCCACCCCACCGCCTTCTGTATCGCGCAGATCTCGGCCGATATCCCCATGACGCTCTTCATCGTGTCCTACTTTTCCATCGTGCTCTACTTCATGGTCAATCTCAAACGCACCGCGGCGGCCTTTTTCACTTTCTGGATCCTGCTCTTCACCATCAGCATGACCACTACGGCGCTGTGTCGCGCTGTAGGCTCGCTATGCCGCACGTTTGATGCCGCGTCGCGCGTCATGGGTGTGCTCATGATTGCCTTCCTGACCTACTCGGGCTACATGATTTTCAAGCCCGAGATGCACCCGTGGTTTGTGTGGATCTACTGGATCTCGCCCATGTCGTACGCCTTTGACGCGCTGCTGTCCAACGAGCTGGGCGGCGCGCTGATCCAGTGCATCGGCATCAACCTGATTCCGCGCGGGCCCGGCTACACCGACGTCTCGGCGCCGTACCAGTCGTGTGCCGGCGTGCCGGGCGCCACGCTCTTCTCGACCACCGTGCTCGGCGACAACTACCTCGCGGCCCTGTCCTACAGCCCCAGCCACGTGTGGCGCAACTTCGGCATTCTGTGGGCCTGGTGGGTGTTCTTTGTTGGCATCACCATCCTGGCCACGTCCAACTGGCGCGCCTCGTCGGAGAGCGGCCCGTCGCTGCTGATTCCGCGCGAGAAGGCCCACAAGGTGTCTCTGCCGCTGGCCCAGGATGAAGAGGCGCAGGTGAGCGGAACCCCCAACGAGGAGGCGAGTGACGACAACAACAACAACAATGGGCAGGAAGAAGCGAGCGGCTCCAGCTCGCCCGACCTTGTGCGCAACACCTCGATCTTCACCTGGAAACACCTGTCGTACACGGTCAAGGCCGGCGGCCACGACCTCAAGCTGCTGGACGACGTGCAGGGCTGGGTGCGGCCGGGCATGCTCGGCGCTCTGATGGGTGCGTCCGGAGCCGGCAAGACAACGCTGTTGGATGTGCTCGCGCAGCGCAAGACCGAGGGTGTGATCCACGGCAGCGTTCTCGTCGACGGCCGTCAGCTCCCGCTTTCGTTCCAACGCTCCGCCGGATACTGTGAACAGCTGGACGTGCACGAGCCGTTCGCGACGGTGCGTGAAGCGCTTGAGTTTTCGGCACTGCTGCGCCAGGACCGCAAGATCCCACGCGCCGAGAAGCTGCGCTACGTCGACACCATCATCGACCTGCTCGAGCTGCACGACCTCGCCGACACGCTGATCGGCACCATCGGCAACGGGCTGTCCGTTGAACAGCGCAAACGCGTGACGATCGGCGTCGAGCTGGTGGCCAAGCCGAGCCTGCTGATCTTTCTCGACGAGCCGACCACCGGTCTGGACGGGCAGTCGGCGTTCAACACGGTGCGGTTCCTGCGCAAGCTGGCCGATGCGGGCCAGGCGGTGCTGGTGACGATCCACCAGCCGTCGGCGCAGCTGTTTTCGCAGTTCGACACGCTGCTGCTGCTGACCATGGGCGGGCGCACGGTGTACTTTGGCGACATTGGCGAGCGGCGGAAGTCGTTGCTCGAGGACAGCAGTGACGAAGACGAGGAGAACAACAACGACAGTTCCAACACTGCTGGAGCTGTGGCTGAGACTAAGCCGGCACCGGACGCCGTGACGGCGGACGACAAGGAGCAGGCTCTGCGCGACAAGAGCACGGCGACCATCCGGGCGTACTTTGCGCGCTACGGCGCCCCGTGTCCCCCCGGCGTGAACCCCGCCGAGCACATGATCGATGTGGTGTCGGGCCGGCTCTCGCAGGGCCGCGACTGGCACCAGGTGTGGCTGGAGTCGCCGGAGAAGGCGGCGATGGATCAAGAGCTGGACGCCATGATCACCGATGCACGACTCAAAGGCCCGACGCGGCTGGTGCGCACAATCAGCCACCGCAGCGGGTTCCAGGACAGTCTGCACGAGATGGGCGCGGGGCTGGCGCACCAGATGAGCCGGGTGCTCTCGCAGCAAGCGAGCCACGCGTCGACGTCGACGACGGCGCCGCCGTCGCTCAACACGGACGACGAGGAGTTTGCGGCGCCGCTGTGGGAGCAGATCCGCGTGACGTCGAACCGCATGCACCGCGCGCTGTTCCGCAACACCGACTACATCAACAACAAGATCTACCTGCACATCCTGACGGGGCTGTTCACCGGCTTCTCGTTCTGGAAGCTGGGCGACTCGGTGCTGGACCTGCAGCTGCGGCTGTTCGCCGTGTTCAACTTCATCTTCGTGGCGCCGGGCGTCATCAACCAGCTGCAGCCGCTCTTCATCGAGCGCCGCGACATCTTCGAGACGCGCGAGAAGAAGGCCAAGATGTACTCGTGGATTGCCTTCGTGTCCGCGCTGATCGTGTCCGAGCTGCCGTACCTCGTGCTGTGCGCCGTCATCTACTTCTTCTGCTGGTACTACACCGTCGGCTTCCCCGGCGAGGCCAGCCGCGCCGGCGCCACCTTCTTCCTGTGCATCATGTACGAGCTGCTGTACACCGGCATCGGCCAGTTCATCGCGGCCTACGCGCCCAACGCCGTGTTCGCCCACCTGGTCAACCCGTTCGTGCTCGGCATCCTGCTGGCCTTCTGCGGCGTGCTGGTGCCGTACGGCGAGATCCAGCCGTTCTGGCGCTACTGGATGTACTACCTCAACCCGTTCAACTACCTGATGGGCGGCCTGCTGGTGTTCAACACCTGGGGCATCGACGTCAACTGCCGCGAGCACGAGCTGGCCTACTTCCACCCGCCCGCCGGCCAGACCTGCGGCCAGTTCCTGGATGTCTACCTGACCAAGGGCTACGGCCAACTCAACCGCCTGCTCAACCCGGACGCCACCGACCTGTGCCGCGTGTGCCAGTACCGCGACGGCTCGAACTACCTGTCCACCATCAACCTGAACAAGTACAGCGACGGGTGGCGCAATGCGGGGATTGTGGTGATCTTTGTGTTGAGTTCGTACGCCATGGTGTACGGACTGATGAAGCTGCGGACGAAGACGTCGAAGACGGCGGAGTAGAGTCAGGGTTTGGGTGCTTTTTCCATGTGTACATATAAATATCCCTTCTCTTTAATTTTGTTTGATAGTTCCTTTTTTAAATCTGTTTATTAGCTGTTCTTCTCTTGTCTCTTTGCAGTATGTGCAGATAGGGGTAAGTGGTTGGAGATGTCTGGGTACTTTGTATGTCCTGTTGTCATACGATATCGGGATACTAGGAATACTGGCTGGGACACTCGGCTCCGGCCGTGTCCAGGCCCGTCTATAAATGCTGCTCTGGCTAACACTATTGCTAATCTACACATAGGACACTGCTCTTCTTCTCACGTCATCTGCCGCCACCCTTGGCCTGCATTCCTCCTCTTTCTTACACCTTTATACACTTCGGGTTGGCATTGTGCCAGTCGTACGCCGACAGCACGCCCTGGAAGTGGGCACATGCGCCGAGAACTACGAGAATGTGGAACAGCTGGTGCGAAGAGCCGTACACGTCGAAGTGGCCCGGCATCCAGCTTTCGGGGAAATGGGTCTGTTATGAAAGACGAAGAAGACGCCACTGTTAGTTGATGCTTGCGGGGGGGCTACGATCAGAGACTGACGGTGCCAGCGTGAGCTCACTTACACCATACAGCAGGGCACCGAGAAACAGGAACGCGCCCTCAAGGAGGTAGTAGTTGAGGCCGGTTTGCTGGCTCATCACGTCCCACGGGTACAGCCGGATGACGTGGTATATGGGGACGAACGCCGACAGGCCGGTGGTCAGGAACGCCCACAGCCGAAGCGTCTTCCACTTGTTGCTCTGGAAGCGGGGGTTCAGGACAACGAAAGCGGTGATGAAGCACAGGGAAGTGATCTGAGATTCGGAGAGACTCCAGTTAGGATCCGAACATGCCACCTTTTCGACAAGACAACTATTCACTCACCATAACCCAGTACCGCATCTGGAGGTGCGGGTCGCAGTAGAATCCAACGTGGATGCCGGAGAAGAAGCACCCGCAGATCTGCACCAAGATGCCGGTGTAGTCCAGCCGCACCCAGAGATCGTGCATGCGCTCCGAGTGCGACATCAGCGTGTGGTACGCCGCCGACACGCCGAAGCACGCCAGAGACGACGTCAGCGACACCGCCAGCACGAAGGTGTCGCGCGGCGGCGCGCCGGGGAAGCGGTGCTCGACGTACGCCGACACCGCCGCGAGCAGGCCGATGCACGCCAGCGCGGGGATCAGGTGCGAGTAGATGTTGATTGTCTCGTTGTGCACCGTCGCCACCATGCTGTGGCCGCACGCCCTCACCGAGCCGCTGAACGGCCGGTACGAGCCGTGGATGTGCCGGCGCTGGTACCAGTCCGGCAGCTCGTGCCGCCGGCGGAGCACCGCGGCGGGGGCTCCGGGGTTCGGCCGAACGGCGCCGATGTCGGCGGTGGCCGCGTGGACCGTCCTTACCGGCTCGGGTGTTGACTTTTGTGCGTCGGCGCCGGCCATGTGCGGCGCGGTTGGCGGGCCGGACTTACTCGGCAGGGTGGCCGGGATGCGCCGGGGATAGCGCCATGGTTCGGCCGGCGGCACAGTCTCGGTCGAACTGGTAGTTGCGGTTGAGGACGAGTGGAAAGGCATTGTGGCGGCATAAATACGATTGGCTTTCGAGAGGGAGAAGGTGACCCTTCGGGGAGCGAATGTAGCTGATCGTCAACGGAGATCGTCGGACTACGGGCGGCTGTCGAGGAGCGTGATTTAGGTGTGCCGAAGATCGGAGGCGGCGAAAGAACGGACGACAGTTTTTTTGTGTCTCTGTCTCTTTTTCAATGGGGTAACATCATACAAAGCATACAGAAACGAAGAGCAGACAAAGAAGGAAAATAAGAGGGCGAGACTGAATGGGAAAAGAAGGGAAACCAAGAGTGGCCACACTCTGGTATCGTGAACTTCAAGGTGAGAGAGAAACCGGAGAAGGATCCGAGTGAGATAAGACAGCTAAAAATAAACAAGGCTTAGATGAAGCAGTCTTTCCCGATCGAGAAAGAAGTGCGACGCCGGTGGCTCTTGTCACATTTTTCCTTCTTACCGAGCGTCGGGTTCGATTCCGCTTCCTTCCGCTGGCGCCGGCGGTGATTGAGAGTGGGGGAGCCGGAAAGTTCCTGATATCGGCATTCTGTGTTATGCAATTTCCGGATTCTACAACTTACACGGAAACGAGAACACAATAGACTGAAATAAACCATTGATACCAGAAAGACAACATTCGCAGACAGCACAAACGGAGAGACCGACTTACACACCCGCCTGCTGTCGCCTACCGCAGTTGCGTGGCCACCCCCTCTCACCAAGGTTGCAGATGCAGGCTATCCCGAAAAGTAGATAAAAGACGGGAGGGGGGGAGAGGAGGGGAAAACGAATCAGCCAATGTCGGCCGGGAATGGAGTTCACGTTGGCGAATATTTCCGCCGCCCGGCATAGGGCGAAGCGACAGGGAGGTCAGTGCTGGCGAATTCCGTGTTATACTGTACTGCTGCTACTACATCAGCTTATCTGCTAGCCGAGAGGTTGCTATTTTTTTTCTTTTTTCTTTTTCTTTTTCCTTTGACCAAATAGACTTTGGTCTCATCTATTTCCTTTTTTTTCCTTGCATTTCCCGCCGTTCAGCGTGCCTCCTCGATGCCGGATTTCCGAGCTTTCGTCCGCCGAAGCACCCCGGAAGCGTCATGTGACAAGATCACATGAGGGTGCACGTGACAGCGTGGGACTCTCGCGCCACCGTTTGATGATCGGAAAGTCTGCACGCGTTGCTGCGCAACTGCCGCAAATGTTTGAGCCTAAAAACGCCCTCCCGTATTTCCCCTCCATTTGCCACATCTTCTGGTGAACTTTCTTTTTTTCCTTCCTGTGCGTCATCATCCTTTCCAAACTTTAAATCTAGAGGAACCAAGATTGCGTGTATTTTCGAAGATCTGGAATCTGCACTATGGCTGTCTGATTATTCCGGCGTATTTTTTTCTATCTATCCGTTTGCCTGATTTCTTTCTTCCCTTAGACCACTCATTTGTCCCGCCTCAAGATCACCCCCAAGATGCCTCCTCAGAAGTACTCGCGCGCGGCCGAGATCCAGCTTGCCCGGAACCCGCGATCCCGCGCCTTCGACATCTGGAACAGCGCATCAACTGGCCACCAGCAGAAAGAGTCGAGCCCCAGCGTCGGCTGGCGCGACTCGCGCACCACGAAACTGCACAGCCAGCTGGCGGGGGGCCACGGCAGCGGCGGCCGCGTACAAGACACGTATGGCGCGGGCGCGGGCGACTTTGATCCGCGGGCTGGCATGATTGTGCCGCGCGAGCTGCGGGCGCGGGCGGCGGTGTCGGTGGCGGACATGCTGGTGCGGCCGGGGTCGATGCGGAACCCGACGGCGGGGCTGCCGCCTAAGAAGGATCCGGGGGCGCTGGAGTTTAGCACGGGCGGGGGACTTGCGGCGCCGTCGGCTGTGACCACTGTGCACTGCACAACACCCGGGGCGCGGCCGGCCAAACAAGTGCCTGCCCCGGCTCTCCCGACACCCACACCAGCACCGGCCCCCACCCCAACGCTGACATCAGCCCCGACCCACACTCAACCCCAGGCTCCGGAGGCTCTTCAGCGCCAGCGCGGCATCTTCGCCGGACTGGTGGTATACGTCAACGGCAGCACGTTCCCGTTGATCTCCGACCACGGGCTGAAGCGCGTGCTCGCGGAAAACGGCGCGCGCGTGTCGATCCACCTGGGACGCCGGCAGGTCACGCATGTGATTCTCGGCCGCCAGGCCAAGGTTGGCAGTGGCGCCGGCGGCGGACTCGCGGCGGCCAAAATCCAGAAGGAGATCCGCCGGGTTGGTGGGTGTGGAGTGAAGTATGTTGGCGTGGAGTGGTATGTATACACACCTACACTTCCTTCCTGGTCTTGTCTTCTTGCTCTTCTCCCCCTCTCCCCACTTGTGATGAAGCTGACTGTGGCGGTTTCGCTTGTTTTTCAGGGTCCTCGAGAGCCTCAGCGCCGGCATTCGACTGCCCGAAGCCCGGTTCTCTGGCGTCAAGACGTCCTCCCACAAACAGGCGAGCGTCTACGATGTGTTCAACACCACTCTCGTCAAACCACACTCCCAGACGGCGACCAAGCCGGGGTCTCAGGACCAACTGCCTCCCCGCTGAGGCTTGATTCTCAACCACCAAAAACTGGCTTGGCGAGCAACTGTTGATAATCATGATAGACTCACGAGACGACGTGAGACTGGGGAGCTCTCTCCAACTTCCTGTTTTCTTACTTGACGAACTGCTATGTGCCATGAAGTTACGTCCTCACTACTGTGTTAGTATTAGGGTTTACAGAAATTAAGTTACAACCGCATTACGAATTACGGGAACGTGAATCCCCGACTTCCGTTCGTGCTCTCTACACTTCTCTTATTACCCGCTCCATGGCGGGCGTCTGCTACCAAGACAAACCAACACCAGACCGCCACCTGTGCTACGGAAACCACAGATACGCCTCCTCTGTATTTTTTCTTTTTTTCTTTTTTTCTTTTTTTTCTTGTTCTGCTTCTTTTTCCCTCTGTGTTTCCGCTCCGAACAGACCGTTGTGTGGCACGCAGTTCATGCCGGCGAACCCTGTGCTACTCACTCTTCTCTTTGTTTCTTTTCTCTTTTGTGGGACATGCGTACACAAGCTGGACTCTCTGGGCCGCGTGAGAACAACGAGATACACAAGGGGAGGGGGGGGTGTGGGATTCTGCGCTCTTGGACAACGTGGGATCCATCACCATGTGTGCTCTCTCTGGCCCCGACGTTGCGCGGACAGGGGTTAGTCATGGATTGGTCAATAAGTTTGGCTGTTGTACAGAAGAGATTCCGGTATATTTATCTCTGTTTTGGTGTTTCTGAGGGGATACAGCGAGGAGAGGGGGGCAGTTTCCAGCCAACCAGGGCGGTATTTCTTCGAGAGAGGCTACACGACAACACAGAGCGCTCGAAGAAAAAAAAACATGGACGTGGCTTTCCACACAGGCTGGGCATTACTTTATCGTAGCCGCTCTGCAGCGTACGCCGCTCGATTTCTCGTGGTGACGCAGGCGTGGCAATCGGCCAAGGCTCGGGGCTGTTTGGGGATGAGGAGGAGCAAGGTCGAGGTGGCTCTTCTCCCCGTTATCGCCGTGGATTGTAGCGAGGGAGCGACGGAGTTTGTGTGTGTGTGTGTGTGTGTGTGTGTGTGTGTGTGTACGACGTCGCGCATCTCCCGACGATCGAACAAAGATCTCGTGCCGGATGTCCTGCAATACAATCGGTGAGGACGGAGGAATGGGAAACAACCCCCCCCATCAATGGCCCGGGCGATGTGATGGCGGATCTCCCTTCTCACCTCACATGGTATGTCTGGCCAGTTTCAACGGGATGATCCTCGTGGCCAGATCTTCCGTTGGTCCGTTTCTGAAAAGTTCCTCCCACCAGATGTTTCTCCCGGAAACAGCACCTTGTTTTGGAGTCCGCACACTTGCCACCGGCTCTCATTCCGGACGGCAGTAGAATGCGTTTTCTTGTCGCCTGTGGTACAAGCGAGTAACAACAGCGGCCCAGCAGCAGGAGACACTTGAGTGTATCTCTCCCTCTCCCTCTCTCTCTCTATATCTCTCGCTATAACGGGGTATGAGTTCTGAGGGTGTAAAAAAAGGGGGGGGCCGGGAGTGTGGGACAACACGGTGGACTGGCAATCTTGTGCTGCCGGGCCATTTTCCTCTTTTCTCTGTGTGCTGGCTATCTCTTTTCTCAAGGAGCACAGAAAAAGAAAAGCAGATGCGGTCTTGGGCTCCTACGAATCCACTATGTCCATGGGAAACGTGTGGGCCATGCCGTGGCACAACACCAGCACACACACACACACACGCACACCAGCCAGCCAGCCAGCCAGAAAATCGAAAGAGCAGGAAATAATGGCGTTGTGTGAGTGCGTGTGTGCGTACGCAGCATGAGCGGGCGATCGGACAACGAGCAGCGCGGAGGAGCAGCAGAGAGGGGGGAGAAGGGGAGGGGGAGCCACACTCACTGTTTCTGGGTGTCGTGTAACTGCAGCGGCCTCGCACACACTTCGCAGGCTTGTGCCGCACCTGTAAAGCATGTAAGGGAATTGCGTGTTTTCTTTTACGTCTTGTTTTTCTTTTCTTGTCGTGAGTGGTTGTTACCCTTCGGATCCGTCGATGTGCGACGTTGCTCTCGTCTTCTTTTGCGTGCGCGTGTGCTTGGGAGGGAGATCGGCCCCTATTTCTGGGTTGTTGGTGTGGTGGCGGAAATGAAGAGAGCGGCAGAGGGGAGGAAGGGAAAGGAGGGCATGGCTTGTTCACAGTTGCATGGTGTGTCTCGTGCTGTGAGGCCTTGTTGCGTGGGCGAGCCGCTACATGTCTAGGAAGCCAACATCACACACACACACACACACACACACTCTCTCTCTCTCTCTCTCTCTCTCTCTCTCTCTCTCTCAGGACAACACAAGCACCTCCGTTCCGGTCCGCCAGCAGATGTCAACACCGCGGCCGCCAGCTGGCCGATGCCTCCGGTAAACAACCGGCAACGGCAACCAAACAACAACAGCACTTGAGTATACCTTATAAGGGCCTTTGGAGTTGTTGACTTTCGCCGAGAAGGCGGCTGGGCAGTACCCGGTTCAGGACAAACTCGTGCATTTGGTGGAACGGTGATCGACCCTGCTTGACAACCGACGAGTCGCGGGTTCGAATTCCCTCGGGGGATTTGGGCTCGACAAAAAACGATCGGGCGGCCGGCGAAGAGATGTAGTCCTATCGAAGCTGGGCGACCAGCGGATGAACTCTTTTTTGCATTATATATGTAGCTATCTTTTCTGGGCGATGGCGATCTGCATTTAGAGTGTATAGTTGCGAGTATGTCGAATCTGTGAGGTCCATGGCTACGCAAAAAAAAAAAAAAAAAAGGGTTTTATAAAGATAGAAAAAACCTTGCTGTGATTGAAGCTATCGAGTGTTGTTGTCGATGGAATTAAAATCACTAGGTCCCGTTGATTGAGGGGGGCAGCTAATAGGGCCAAATATTGCAAGTACTTTCCATAGGCGTAATTGGTGTAGTGGTAACATTAATCGTTGCCATCGTTGCAATGATTTCGATTAGCCCTGGGTTCGATTCCCAGATTACGCATTTTTGCCTTTCAGCAATTCTTTTCTCTTTATCTTTTTTTTTTCTCTGTCTGTCTTTCTACCACTTTGAAGCAAATACACACGCTTTCTTTTGAAACTGTTTGTGAGAAACATCTAACGAATTCCAGCACCATTGAAACACTCTTCCTCCAACCCGGATTCACAGTCACAGTCCTTGAAACGAATCACTTGTCTTGCAGATTAGATTCCATCTGAAGAGATCGGCACACATGCTTCACAACGGATTCAGATGATGACCAGGAAGTCTCATGTGCACATCGCGGAGAATTCCGTCAGGATCTTTGCACCCCGGATCATGCTTCGTCTTCTTTTGTCGGATCGCCTGGCAGCCATTGAACCACCGGGCTTTGAGTGGATTGGTGAAAGCCGGCTGGCTGATGTCTGGGAGGATCCTGATCTCCGTGGTTCCGGGGTTCCCCAGACCGTGATATGTCACGCGTGAGGATCCCCCGAGCACACCAGGACTCCGTCAGAGCGGGTTTCAAGGGATCTCCTGGGCCTTTGACAGGCGATCAGTCCTGACATCCAGGAAGACCCAAGTCCGCAAGACGAAATCAACCGGGCAACACACATCGTGGCTCGGTGAAAAAAGTGCAGAAGAGGCCGCCGCATCTGGCCACCCAACAGCAAGGCACGCACACGTCCAACCACCGGCGCCATCCGTGGCACTGCACGCAGCCGCCGGCCGTCCCTTGCGTGGCCCTGCATGCAGCAAGCGGTGCGACGTCGTTGGCCCGGGCACACACACGCTGCGGACACCGACGGCGGGAAACAACAACGCCGAGAGAGAGAGGGGGAGAGAGAGCGTGATCTGGCGAAGAGGGGAGGAGGGGGAGGGGGGAGCAGGGAGACTGTGGCCAGCCGCCCCCGACGGCAGAAGGCAGAGGCACCCCCGGGCATGGTTGCGCGCTGGGAGTGCAGCGGCCGTTTTGAGGGGCCTGGCCATGCTGTGCGACGGATCGCGACCACCGGGGGAGAGATGGGAGGCAATGTCGGACTACGGCACATGTGGGCATGCATGGAGAGAGAGAGAAGACAAGCAGTCGACACACACGTGCAATCAACATATGCATAACACTATGGGAAGGGCAAGGGAACAGAGTGTGTGGCCCCCCCCCCCCCCCTCTATCTCGCTTTCATAGTCATTTGTTTTCTCTTTTTTGCCTTCCCTTGGGCGGTGCTCTCTGTACAGAGTGCATATATATCCCCGCGTGGATAAAAACGGAAAAGTCCATCTAGCGACGAGCGGGCGCGGAGTGCGGCTCAGAAATGTGCGAGGGAAACATACGCCACGGGAACGCTTTTCAGGCTCGCAGCGACGAGCTTGAGGGGGGATCCAGACGACCTTGATACTCTCTTGTTTGTCTTCTCTGCACCCATCGTCATGAGCTGAGGGTTTCCTGGCCGTCTTTATCCTCTCGCGGGTATTGTGACCCCTCTCGCATCGCCACTCGTCCACAGAAGCGAGCCCCAGATGTACTATATGTTGAGGGGGGAAGTTTCAAACCAGGTTTTCTGGTGGATGCTCCTCGTGCTTTGCATCCCGCCTCGTGCAGATTGGCTTTACAGAACCCCCTCGCAGATTGTGAATATCCCGGGAGTGATATTGCTCTCCACAGCCATGAATCACGACAATCACCCCACACCCAAGGCCAGCTTGTCTCTGCAGTATCTGGATTTACCCGGACAGATTGGCCTGGCGTGGCCGTTTTCTTTTTTTTCCCGGGTTCGAAAACCGTGCAGCCTGGGAAGAGAAGAAAAACCTGGCAGCGCGGGAGCCTATCTATCTCTTATAGTATATGTAGTTTATATACGATCTCGCGAGGGTAGTGAGGGGAACAGGACAGGGCCTGTTCCTTCGCCCTCCCCACTTCGTTCGTGGTTTCTGCAGGTGTCAGAAGCTGTTCCCTGTTTATGCTCTGCATGCCCCGAGACTCCGATATTCCGGGGATATATTGGAGGGTGGGAAGTTCAATATCCAGGTGCAGGATTAGATGAATAGCAGCCAGGTATATACGGCATGTGGTGATGGATATATGCAGATTGAAGATGCACGCAAGCCATTGGAACGAACACCAGGCCGCCAACACTCTGCTCTGGGGGAGAAGGGAAACCCTGGCCTAATAGCTGATATCGATTATCATGTCGTTCTTATAGGAACTGGAACCGTCCTTTGCTTTGCTTTTTTTCTTCTTTTTTTTCGGGTGAGGTTCAAGCTCGGGGCTTGGTACCAATACTCTGCAAAGTCTGGTACGGCCAACTTGTCGATCCCGTGGAAAAGGAACTTTCCAAAACAATAACACCAAACACAGGGGCTCCAAAGAAAGCCAGACCTCCAGCGTGCACGTAGCGAAGCGGGAGAAGGATTTCACAGATGGAACGAGGGGACAGACTGAACCAAAACAAAAAGAAAACAAGAGCCCGCTGGTCCTGATCTTCATTTACCTCCATTTCCCCCTTCCTCTCTGTTCTCCCCACATGTGGACTGACTCCTCGCACGGATTGGTTTTCTGATTAATACTAGGTGTGTGTGTGTGCGTTCGGACGCGGGACCAGGCGAACGGACGGTGGATGAGGCCGTGTTTGGACGGTTTATTCTTTCTTCTGTCCAGCCAGAAACACGGAACAGAGAGAGAACTTGACGAGAAGAAAAGAAATTGACAACACACAGCGGATGGGCTCGGGGGCCAAAGCGCTGCTATGAACTGCCCTCCCCTCCGTGCCGGTACACTCTACGCAAAGGGGAGATTTCCAGCCTGAAGATGGGGCTGTCTCCCCTCCCTTTCACTTTTGCTCTCTCGCTCTCTGTGGGTGGGTGTTCGAGCCAGACTTACCTGTTACACAGAGTGTGTCTTGTCTGAGAATCAAGACACATCGGCCACAGAGGCGAGACGGGAGGGGAAGAAAGAGAGAGAGAAAGAGAGAGAGAGAGAGAGGGAGAGGGAAAGGGGGGGCTACTTCTTCTCTCCTTCTCGGTCGGCTTCCCTCTGGGCCGGGAAGAAGGACGTTCCAGCTGTCTCTGAGTCTCGGAAACGAATCTGGATATCGAGTGTTTCTGCTGGTGAGATGCAACCAAGTGTCTGTCAGAAGAGAAGAGACGACACCCATCTTGCAGAGGTCCATTCTCCACCATATTCATCCCCTCCTGGTTCCGCCCTCTCTAGTCCCCTTACAAAATACACACACACACACACACACACACACACACACACAATTCCTCGTATCAACCTCTTCTCTCTCTCCTCTTCCAGTATCCTTGCCCTGTTCCACGTGTACATGTGTTGTGTGCCGCCGGGAAGGCTGAGTTTCGCCGTACGACAGAGCCCGCACACACCCCCCCTCTCCCCAGAGGCCATGTCCTTTCCCAGTAGCCTGCTCTTCCCTCCCCTCCCCGGTGTGTGTACCGTGAATGCCCTCGTATCCAGCGCCCTTCAAGTTTGCTTCTATGCCCTCGTGGCTGGCCTGTTTGCTCCCTTCTCTCTTTCTCCATCAGCACAGACGTTCACTCTATCTATATATATATATATATATATCGCTGCCAGGTTGCACGGAGTTAATCTATCTCGCACAGGAAGGGGGGGAAAGTTTGTCATCGTTAGTTTACCGACGGGAGAGGGCAGGCGGACAGCATGGCATCTTCTGCCTTTTTCTTTTTGGGACAAATGGCCAGGGGTTTTATTCCGTTCGTTTCTCTCGTGCCTTGGTTGCGTGCGGGCGCAAAATAACGACAGGCCTTGAGTCGATGTTGAGAGGTCTTCCTTGCCTGTGCTGGCGGTGATATGCTTTGCGAGGCTGAGCGTTATCGACGGATTCCACGGCCGGAACGACACACCTTCACGGAACGGACGGCTTCCTTCGCCATCCTGTGCAGAAAGAGAGGGAGAGAGAAAAAAAACATATTCGCCGGTGCGACGATGGCGTTCTTAAGTGTCTGTGTAAGACGTCGGAAGGTGAGGCTCAAACAACAGCACCGGCGGTGAGGGCCAGAAGAGTCCCGTGGTGTTCTGCTTGCAATCCTCCAAGGTGGGCATTCACATGGAGTAGCTTGTCCACCTCTCTCTCTCTCTCTCTCTCTCTCGTGCTGACTCTTGCCTTGAGAGCGTGGAACATTCTTCTCTGGATATCTGCCCGGAGCCGCGTGTAAATGAACAACTGGGGCTGCTTTCTTCGCTCTCCCCCACCCTGCGATATTAATAAAAGCGAGCAGGTCAGCAAGCCTGGGCTCCTCTGTGCTCTCTTTCTTGTAACTGACGGCGTCAGTGCGACCTCCAGCTACAAAGGGGAGGGGGGTGGTATCCAGGACATTGCATCCACGGAGCTGAATGTTGTACTGGATGGAAGATCTTGAAGATCGGGACTTGAGTCAGTGTCCGGACACTGGTTCTGAGCATTCAGGCGTCTCCCGTGCGTCTGTCTGTGTGTCAGAATGCTGTCGTCGCATCAGAGAAGTCTAATAGTGTCTAGTCTTTCTGGAAGGCCACGTCGGCGTCTGTTCCACCACGGGGCTGTCTTCGATAGAGGCAGATTTATATCCCCGGGACCACCATCGTCCGGAGCGGCAGTAGAGACGTTCACCTCAGAGACGACATCTGAGAGAGTGGAGGACACACAACAGGATTTGGTTAGATCTTCTTTGTATCGTAGAATAAAATCACAAGTGGGTGTGTGTCCTTTCTGTGAGTGTCCTCCCATGGATGCAGCTTTGTCACTGATGCTCACAACTGCAAACTTCACGTTCGCGCCGTCGACCGAGATAGTCAGTCACTCGGCACCTCAACAGTAGTTAGCAACTGTTTCCCACACAAAACTCGTCTTCTTTCATTGTTGTAGACACGCAGAATCTGCTGGCCCAGCTAGTCCGTGGCCGGGAAAGCTCTATGCCGTGTCTGCCGGCTGAATGCAGACCGAGGAAGCACAATCTGGCCGAGCTCTGCCCGCGCTCACCCTCTGAAGGCACGACTCGCCGTGTTCATCCTGCACTGTTTTCTGAGCGAAGGACACTTGCTTTAAAGCCAACACGAGAGTACAGGAACACACGCACAAGTCCGGTGATCGCCTCACCGGCGAGACAGCCCCAACACTGAACAGAGAAAAATGCCACTCCGGCGTAGTTCTCCCCACAGAACCTCAGGCTGCTTTTACCCGTCGTCAACCAGTCTAGCAACTTACGTAGATTACGCCAGTATACGCCTTGTCCATCATTTATCTCCTTATTGCTGCAAGCGCAGGTGCTCGTCTACGGTGCTCAACAACACACTCTCTCGCGAGCAACGGCCTCACGGTGATACCGCCTCTCCCCCAAAAGATGACTTCATACAACCGCCTCTCCAGAGCCGAAGGGCGGCCAGGCAAGTCTGTCTCTGTAGCCACGTCGGTGGACTGGCGGCGGCCCCCGTCCAGTGCCGAACGGTCCGGAGCACAGCACAGGAAAGCAGGGCTTGTGAGGTGGGTTTCTTCTTCGGTCTTTCTCGCTGTTGAGCTCCCATGCTACCGAGACACCATGCACACGCACACAGATGCACACCCAGCGACTAAAATATGCCATGCCATGCAATGCATGCACTGTTGTTCGCTGTGTGTGTGTGTGCGTGTGTGTTTCTGGGGAGCGTCTTACCACATCCATGCTGCCGGAGGTGCAAGATGGGGGGATTCGAGCGAGTTGGAGAGCAGCAGCAGCGGCGGTGGCGGCGATACAATGCACCCACAGCCCAGAGGCACAGGACGAAAAAGAAGCCAGCAGGGGAGGGGGGGGGCGGCAGGGTAACATTGGCACATCCTCTCACTCACCACACACACACACACACACACACATTCCGGCTGGATTGACGCTCTCTCTTTCTCTCTCCAGTTCTCTCTCGCTTCAAACCCTGTCTCGCGAACCCGAGCGAAATCCTTACTGCGTGGGCGTTTTACGCGCGCTCTTAAAGAAGAGAGAGAGAGAGAGAGACTGATGCACCCCAACACAGACAACACAATCTCGAGCGATGGAGACGGCGGTGGTGATAAGCCCAGAGGGAAAAAAAACTAGTAATATTGGCAAAATAGAGATGTCCAGAAAAGATAGGCTGCAACATGGGCCAGGGGGGGGGCCAGCTGCGGCAACTGGTTCGATGACGGACTGCCACGACAGTTGTCACGAGAAATAAAAAACAATAATTATATAAATATAATATATAAAGAGGAAAGATTAAAATATACCAATATTTCCTTCGGGGGGCACACAACACACACACACACACACACACCCTTATCAGAGCCGGATTAAAAAGACAATCCAATTAATGAAGCAGGTTCCCACTATCGATGATCTTTCTGGACCTGAGGAAGAGGAGGGGGCAGCATACTCCGTATACTGGGCCCCCAGAGGCATAGGAAGCAAAAAGACCAGCTGATGCCACCCCCCAAGACGAGAGAGTTCGAGACCGTTGCGAATGTTGGCCCTGCGTGGCCGATGGACTGGTGGGAAGTTCTGCGGGTTTTTGAGTGCATCGTATGTCTGGAAACGATAGCCTGCTGAAGCTCGGGCACGCAGGCCCTTTCGGAGGCCGTTTTCATGTGGCCCCGGGTGCTCTGCTTTTCTCCTCTCTGCCTTCGGCCCTCCGACGGGAGGTCTCGGTGCCCAACCGTCCTGACACAGCCGGTGCATGAGTGATATTCCAGATGTGTGTGTGTGTGTGTGTGTGTGTGTGTGTGTGTGGAAACGAGAGGCTCTCGGGACGTATTCTGGACCGGTCGTTTCCCCCCCGCTAGAAGTATGTCCCCAAGAGTCTGGCGGAAGATGGGGAGAGAGAGCTCTGGGCACTCCCGCTGGACAGATCAAGCAGAGTATTTCCATCATGTACATGCATATTTAATGCCTTCAGGCGGCTCGTTCATTCTCTTGAACTTGTACAGTATGTGTGTGTTGGCCAGCCCAGCCCAGCCCGGACCAGACAGCCGCCAACCCACCCACCCACCCACACACATATATATATGTATGTATGTTCAATGTCCATATGCTCACAGAACACCGACGAAGCTCTGGACACGCCGTGAGCGGTGCCAAGTGTTTGTTTCCGACCGACAGCATCCAGATGCAGCATGTATGTGCATGTATGCAGCGGCTCCTCTGGAGGTGGCTGCTGGATGGGGTGGGTGCAGGCAAGCTACGGCACGTCGTGCATGCAACACACACACACTTCTTCTGGGATTTCTCCAGTATCTTTCACGCTTTGGTCGCTGGCAGCTATCAGGCGTCGAGCTGGCCGACGGCCGCTCTTACAGAGAGCTTGTGGTGATGGTGTTGTCGAGACCCAGGCCGCGTAGATATTCCAGATCTGGACACACACTGCTTCCTGAGTAGTGTATTCTAGACTCCGGACTCTCTATACACATCCAGTAGTCAGAGCCTGGAGACGCAAAACTTCACGAGAGAGGCAAATCGCCGATACAGACACCCCCCTTCTCTCTCTCCCCCCAGTGTAAACAGCCATCGCAAAAAGACGTGTATGTGTGTCTCGGGCCCAGATCCAAAAAAGTGCCCCAAATATATATATATAAATATAGATATAAAAATCCGACCTACTGTACTTAGAGGCCCATTTCTCAGCCCGGAGAGTGCGTGAAATATAGGTATTTCTCATTATTTATCATTCCACTTCCCTTACTGAGGCATGCAGCCGACCGACAAACGAGGTCCCCGGCGGCCAAAACCAAAAACAACAACAAAAGGTACTTGTGTTCTGGTGTGAGCCACCGTGTGGGTGGATGTACCCGGCAAAGTAGCGGTGAGCCACACACACACACACCACAACGATGGTTTCTCGCTGGTGGAATCATAGTCCCGGGACTAGGTTGAAGGGTCCGTGATAAGGCTAGCGGTTTTACATAGACATGTTTATCTGTTATCTTTTCTTTCTGAAACTGCTCGGTTTGTACGGCCAGTGGTGGTGTCAGTAATCCAGCACTTGGAGTATTTGGTTTTCTCTTCGTGCTTCGCAGTGGTAGAACGTTCGGGTTGCAAACTCCGGTATACGGTGTTTATGGCGATAATAGTACCAGGTTGTTGTATTTTTTTTGGTATTTGTTTGGTGTGTCCCACTTACACCCCCCTCCACTTCTCTTTTCCGCTATTACGAGCTCTGAGTCTTCTCACCACCGCCGCCGAGAAAGAAATCTCAGCCCAAGAAGGCCGTGGGAGCTGTGTTGCGTTGCTGCTGGATAGGAGAGCTGTCGCACTGCTGAAGTCATCTATCCACAGACATCCCACTTAATGCATGCACACATACATGAGATAGAGACGGAGATGGGGATGAGGCCTTTCCTATCGCTCCAACGACCCAATATATACGACTCTGGGGACGGATGCGTGGGTGTCGAAACAGCAAACAGAGCTGCGATATATATATCTCCTTATATAAAGAAAGCACAAGCGGATCCCCGGCTCCGTACAGATTCCAGAAACTGGGTCTCTAGAACATGTATCATAGCCCGACAGACACAGCAAAAGGCAAGTCAACGAGAGAAAAGGTGACTTCTCAACACCAGATCGGCTGTCAACTCTTTCACCAACCAACCACCCACCACGACAGATCATCCACACAGACCATAGCCCAGAGTACGTAACGTGAGATATAAACCACTTGTCTCAGACCCTCCAGTCCGTCCATATCAGACATTCTCACTGGAAACCAAGACGCAGGAAGTAGAGACATGGGTGGTCGACAAAATAGTATGTGGTGGAGTAGCAGCATCACACCAGGTCTCATCGTCACGATGCCACCACATGAACACCCACATCGAAAAACCCAAAAGGCAAAAGGCAAAAGGCAAAAACCTTGGCTGGCTGGGCCCGGTGTACCCCTTCGTTCACGGTACGGCGAGACAAAAGCACACACACACACATACACACATATATATGCACCTACTGTAGTGGACATACAAACAGAACCGGCACCCAGAGAGAGCAGCAGCAGCAGCAACACTATCCATACGGTCGGCAGCATATGTGAGCGAGTGCGTTTGTGTGTGTGTGTGTGTGTGTGTGTGTGTGTGTGTGTGTGTGTTTGTGTGCGTGTGCATGCCCCGGCCCGGTACCTTGCTGGAGAGGGATGAACCATTGATGTCGTGTACCAGCGGCCATCATCTGACTGCATAGACTGGGCTGGACTCGCCTCCTTTTTTCTTCTCTCCCCTTTCTTTCGCTGTCTGCTTGTCTGCTCGGAAAGGCACTCCCAACAAAATGAATGACCGTCTCTCAGTCCCGCTCTCCCGCCGCTTGGGCGTCTGTACACGTATCAGTCCCCCTTTGGCCGCAGCTGAAAAGGAAAAGCACACACAGAGATAGACTGACTCCTCAGATGTCACTGGACACGCCCGCACATCAAAGAGTAACAGGGTTCGATAACCATAACGCCGTCGTGTCTTCCCCCCTCCCCCCTTTTCCCTCTCGGGACAGAGAAGGAGGAGGATTTTCCCAGCCGGATCCCGCCGTCGTTTTCTGCGCCGCCTTTGAACACATAAGTTGTCTTTCATAGAGCACGTAGTCGACACAGAGAGATCGGCGTCCGGACAAAGAGACGTCGTGGTGCATGCCTCAGGCAATCAGATCGTATATGGAGCCGCCCGGACAAAGTTCCCCATGCTTTCCCTTCATACACCCACAACAGATGTTGGCAACTCGCAGCGCGCCACATTTCGCTGGCCCCCCTCCATCTGCATAGACTCCTTCCAACATCAACATCAGCAACAATCACCACGTTGGCGGCATCCAGCCTGCAACGACACCGGAAAAAGAAAATACGTTCGTGTCTCCTCCCAAGCGTCCACGTTTAGTCTGGATCGATCTTTTAGTCTGCATCCCCAATGAGAACGAGCGGCCAGATGGAGACAAGAAAAGACCACACAAAAAAAAATAGAAATAAAATAAAAAGTCCCGCCTTGCTTTTACGCCCATGGCTCCGTCCGGATTGTCTAGATGTCGGCCTTCTAATGTGGGGAATATCATCAAGCAAGCGGCTAAGCTGTGCATTTGTTGGAGACAACACTCACCCCATCAGCTCGTAGAACTGCCATTTTGGCCGAAACTTTGGGGGTCAACCCGACGACCACGATACTAACTCATCGTGGTCAAGAGAGAAAGAAACGGTGAAGTGGCATGGTGTGTCTAGCACACACACTTTGATCCTTTCCACTTTTTCTCCCTCCCGAATCCTGATTTGAGCAAAGGCCAAAAAAGGACAAAGCGGCCGGAGGAGACGACCAGGGGGGGAAACGAAGAAGAAGACCTGAGAGAGACGAGAATGGTGAGCCCAGGCCTTGCTCACCCCGCCGCCGCTCAGAGGGTTTTTTGTCCCTCTCCGTCCGTCGAGGCTTCGGGGGAATACTATTGAGACGAAGAGAAAAAAATATAGAGTTAGAAATCTCTTACTTACCACACTTGCCAACCTTTTTCTGGGAGGTGGTGTGTGTGGGTGGGCGGAATATAACACAACGTGGACGGCGCTGATTGGGCTGCGACAGGGATTCCTGGCCGGCTCGCGAACAAGCGAGATTTTTTTTTATGGTCAAGGCCTGGCCATCGCTGCTGTTTTTCCTTTTTCTCGTCTCGGTCTCCGTTCGTTTCTCTCACTCACTCGGGTGCAAACGAGACGCCCCCCGTTTCCCATTCTCTCCTTTGTTGTATGTCTCTCGCCTCTTTTTTCCAATCAGAGTGTGTATAGAGATCCGCGGAGAAAAAGTAACGCCCCCCCATATTAGCATCATCGTGTCTGAAGCACAAACGCCCTGCTGTGTGTCCAAGTCGCCCAGAAAGGCGAGAGTGGTATCGGTAAAGTGGCTCTCTGGAATCTCGAGGTCAAGCCAACAGGCCGCCAGCTCCGCCAATTCTCCGCTATTCCACAAGAAGCAAGAGTGCATCTGGGATGTTGAGGACGGAGAGGCTTAACGGTGGGAATATATGTAACAGCGTCAGTGTTAAATCACTCCCTTTTTCTTTTGCAGCAAGTCGCCGGAAATGAAGGAAAAAGAGCAAACAGGTGAGCCACACCTCTCCGGCAGCCCGCTGAGGTAACCAAGAGAAGAGAGAATGGATAGATGTAACTGCAAATCGGGTTTCTTCGCACGCACACACTTCAAGACTAAGGAGGTGTGGCTGGAGGATTTCTCACTCGTCTCTGGTCGCGGGGAAAGACAAAACGGTCGGCTGCACCAAGTCGGATGCAGAGGGCTCTGCTATAACAGGCTCTATTATAGGGCACCCGGAACGCAGAAAAGGTGGTGCCGAGTGTGGAGACTCTACCTGCACGGTTTATGTGTCCCAGCAGCGGACACAGCACTCAGTAGCACGTCCAGAACCACCTGCAACGCCGGTGGAGAGTGTTCGTGGGACATACATATACAGTGGACGCATGTACCACAAAGACTGCTGGAAGTCCACCAGCCCATTCAACCATTCCGGGCCATGCCGGGGCCTCGAGATCTGGTTCAGACCCGACTGTCTCTTGCAGCCAGGACAGGCCAGAGCCCTCAGCCAGGAAGCGCTTGGAGCCAGCCACACACCAAGCTGTAGCCGCAAGCCCTCTTGTGTGTCCGACTCGTGGGCGGGAGTATGTGTTGCGGTGTGCTTTGGGCTGAACCATGAGCTTGTTGTGCAGTTAGTGAACCAAGCTGGAGTGGTAGCCTCCGTTACAGCAGCAAATCTGACACCGGGGTAAGCTGCACAAGACCGGTTGAGGTGAGGGGCGGGAGGAAAGGCGGCAAAACGGCGGGGGGCTCTTGTGAGCCAAGACAACACAAAACGCACGGGAAATCCTCACCAAGAACCACCACCACACCTCCACAAGCCTAAACAAGTGAAAAATGACGAGAAAGTTCGTGTCCTCAAACACATCGCCTTGGACCGGGCTCGAAAATAGTGCAAACACACACATATCATATCCAGCAGCCGCAAAAAAAGAGAGGCCATCAAAGGTGGAGTCCACCGTAGCATTGAGCATGGGGTTTTCTGTGGTGGTTGATAATCGGGAACCCCGCACCGACAGGTCCGGTGGCAACGCCGTGAGACATCCGATACAATGTATACCAATGAAGAACAAAAGTAAGATGAAAATAAAAAGCGAGGAGTACTTGTGACTTTGGGGGGAGAACCGAGGGGGTCTTGGTCACCGAGACTTTTGGAGATTCACGGTTCGTGAGGAGGAATGAGATATCGGGAGAAGACGTCAGAGCCGGCATTTTGCAAGCAGACATACGGTGCAGTAATCTAGTCCTTGGGGAAGACCGAGGTGGTCAGCCAAGCCACATGTTGGGGATTTAATTTTATTGTCCGTTTTGTGCGTGCATTAGGGCTTTGTGTAGTGTGGGTGGGTGTGCCTTCCTCCGCCGGTGCCCATCACCTCCATACAGACGGGAAGGTGCAACCGTCAACTTATACACATACAAGAGGGAGAGAGATCGCAGTCAACGAAGCAAGAGCCAGCCCTGCTCCTTCCGTGCTGATCGTCCATCCGCCAAAGCATATACAACCTGGCAGATCGGCGGGAACACAGAAAAAAACAGCGATCAGCAGGCAGGTGCGAGGCATTTGCGTGAGATCCTGTCGAGACGGGAAAGAGATCGATTTGTGCATTGGAGGTTGCGGGCTCAGAAGCCCGAAAGGGTTCCCAGTGTCTTATAAATCAGATCACATGCATCTGCATCCTCGAGTATCAACCACCTTTTTTTCAGCTGGACGACGAGACATTTTGCTGATGGCTGGTTTTGGCCTTGAGGCTGGGAGAAGCATGTTGATAGAACCCTACTGGGCCGGCTGTGGCGGGGTCCTCCTTTTTATTTTATATTTTTTTTTACAGTGGGCTTGGATCTCTGCACATAACTGCGATAGATTCGCTATATAAGCGTGCGTGGACAAGAGCGCCACTTTCGAAAGTGTGGGCTTTTGAGGCTACCTGATACACGCACTTAGTGCGACGAACGAAGAGCTCGTGGCCAACAGAGAAGAAGCAAGGAAACGGCGTGCTGTACCACATGAGGGGGGGGAAACGCCATGATACCGTGTGTGCGTGGTCCCGCAATCCAGGCCTTTTTCGACGCCGTGTACGACGGTGTGCCACGGCCGACATCGAAGCAGCACCTGCAACGAGAGAGAACGTATGTGTATCTTTTTCTTGCGGGATAGATGTACTGTACTTTGAACTGCCCTCCACCCTTTGTTTCTGCAGCCAAATGGAGGGCGCTAGGGCGGACGTGCATATGCAGTTCCGCGATGCCATTGGCTCGGTGTATGCACAGCGGCTATGCGAGTGTTCGTTTTGTTTCTTTTACCTTCTGAGAAGGGTGCAGTTTGGCGAGGAAGAGCCTGCAGCGGACGAGGCGAGAGTGCATGAACAAAGAACCACGGCCAGGAGACGAAACAACGCATAGAGGAGGAGCCGCCCCTGTGTTTCTCTGTGCGGGTGACAGCACAGCACACCACCCGAGGAGTGGCTTGCCTGCCTATATATACGGCTACTACTGCAGGCGGTGTGATTTTGACGTGGAGCCATGTGAGAGAGAGGCAGAGAGAGAGTACGGTAGTAGTCCTCCGCAGGCCCAGTCTGGATTCTGTCTTTTCTATACAAGAGTGCATCGGCCGAGGACGTTTGTTCGTGCTTTTCTGACGAACAGCCAGATGCTCGCTTCAACGTTGCGTTTCTCCTTCATATATATGTATTACCAGCAAGATGCGTGTTCCTAATGCTAGCGATAGAGGAGATATAGGGCATATCCATTACCAGGTCCCTCGGAATGTGATAGATCAGGGTGTGTGGTTCCGGGTCACTGAATGTGGCCGCATCAGAAGGATTTCTCCGCGCTAGACCTAATATATGCCATAAAGACCGCTTTTCTCGGCTATCAGAACTCTCCCTCTGAAAGAATGGCAAAGACCAGTGCGTTTCCTTGGGTTTTGGTTTTTTCCCAGCCCACCAACAAAATCCAGAGGAGAGAGAGACAAGGAAGAAGAATTTTGAGCTGGGGCGCTCGCTCTTTAGTGCAGACACGCCAGTTGCTGGAAAGTGACGTGGGTCCCGCTGGAATGGGCCCGGGCCTAGGACTGAAAAGAAGCCAGAATTAAAAACATATGATAAATAAAGAAATAAAGAAATAAAAGAGATGGCGGGTGTTGGTTGTTTAGCGCTGGTTTGCCGGCCCTGGAATTGTTCCCCGAACACGCTGGTCGTGGGCTAGTGCACGCTATAATATGTAAGTGCCAAAACGACTGTCAAGTCAATCGGCGGTGGCCCTAACAATCTAAGTCCCATACAGTACTGTGCATAGTACCTCGCTACAGTACGCAGCAAGTCGCCCGTGGGTGTTCATCTCCGATGCGAGGAAGCGAGCGGGCGTACTGACAAAACACAGCCAGACCAGGAAATGCTATTGGCACAGAGCCGAAACGGACACCAGCCGTATCTGGTCCTGTAATATACTATCGGTTAGGTCAAAGTTTTAGCCCCCCCCCTTGCACCGACAAGGATATCGAGAAGTATCTTTTTTATGGGGCTTTTAGCGCTACTTCTATGTGGGTCCAGGAACCGAGCATACACCTCCCCCTGCTTTGTATCCTGCCTTGACTCTTTAATTCTTGAAGGCATTGACTGGATAAGTTGTTCAGAGGGAAGCCAGCACTAGAGCCTAGCTACCGTACTCCACGCCCGCTAAAACTCGGACACCCCCCTCTCTCTCTCTATGTGTATGCCTCTGTCTCTCTCTCTCTTTCCCTCTCTGTGTCTCTCTCTCTCTCTCTGTGTGTGTGTGTGTGCGTCTCTCTCTCTCTCTCTTTTTCTCTCTATGTGTGTGTCTCTCTCTCTCTCTCTCTCTCTCTCTCTTTCTCTCTGTGTGTGTCTCTCTCTTTCTCTCTCTCTTTCTCTCTGTGTGTGTCTCTCTCTTTCTCTCTCTTTTTCTCTCTGTGTGTGTCTCTCTCTCTCTCTCTCTCTCTCTCTCTCTCTCTCTTTGCGGACTTGGTTTTGTGTAGCGCCTGTTTTATAGGAAAAAATTGTTTTGTAGGAAGAAAGTTAGGTGGTACGAAGGAAGGAAGAAGAAGAAGAAGAAGAAGAAGTAGCTGTGGAGACGATTTTTTGCTTTAATTAAAAAGAGTACCTTAGGGCTAGGGTTTAAAATTAGGTTTGGTACTAAGGGGGGCGAAAACATACCGTTGTATGCCAGTACATACAGTATATACTGTACAGTACACAGCACTCGTTGGTGAATTGCGGTGTTAAATTAATTAGGTAGTCTTCAGTTGACAACCACCCCAGTCTCGGAGACTCCAGAGAAACACCATCAAGACCTCCGTCATGCCTCAACTTCAACTCTTCCCCCTCATTCACATGGTCCGGGGTCATGTAATGCAGCTTCCCCTTTGAGAAAGTGAATCGGGGAGAGGCCGGGCTGTTTCCACCGAGCCCGAACTCGAGCACTTCATCGCCCCTTTGTACTGTAGTTTTGCGAGACTGACACCTGCAAAACACACCCCAGGGACATCCAGAAAATTACCATCTTCCAGGGTCTGGGTTAGGGAAATGGCCCATAGAGGTGTGTGTTCCGCATTATTTTCTCTTTATTGCTGTTCTGGCTGTCTATCGGAGATCACATCCAAAAATGGTTGTCTATTCGCGAAGCGTTGGTGGCTCGTCGGGTGTGGTGTTGGTGTGTCTGTCTGTCCGAGCTTTTCCATGCCATTGCTACTAGATGGTATAACTTCAAAGTTTACCGATGGCTTCACGGCGCTTGGAGAGAAAGGAAGAGAGTATTTCCCCAGTCTGAGCTTTTTTGGAGGGGAAAGGTTCACGGGTGCTGCGTTGGAGGGGCGGATGCGGCCGTTGGAGAAGTTATCACATTTTTATATCTTTATTTGAGAGTGCTGGAAATTGAAGAGCGTTCCTAGCCAGCCCACTGGAATCCATCAAACCAGCAGCCGAAATGAAGGCCCGGAATGTGAAGGCTCTTTTCCCCATCCACCAGGCTCTTTGTTTACCCGCCCATTGTTCTCCTTTCCTGCCCTTGGCTTCTAATCTCTCTCCTTTTTCGGTTTTTTTTCTAACAATAGAACCCCCATTCTCCGGCCCTGGAATGTGGGCTTTCAACCCTGGCGATAATGAACTTCCACAATACCCAGAGCAGTGCCGCACCGCCGGCCAGACTGAGACATCAGCTTTTCACAAAGGGTCACAGGGGGCCGGGCGGGGGGGACGAGGGGACAGAGCAACGCCGCAGCCACGAGACGAGAGACACGATGTGCAATCGAACAACTACCGAACACCGGATGGAAGCGCAGACCTCTACAGTACTGTGCAGAGGTGGTTCTGTTCGTTTTTGACATTCTGTGAGAGGTCTCTCCGTGGCAAAGACGCCCCCCCGTCTCCCAGCCACGTTGCACGTCTTCCTCTCCATTGTCTCCTAGACTACCTCCACGGGAGACATACCCACCTGCTGAGAAGGGGGGAGAAGAAAAGAAGGAACATCTCATTTTTTGGTCGCCGGTATCCGTGTAACTCGGGTGCCATGGAAGCCCACAGAGACCGGAGGTCCTGTTTCTGATAGTCCTGAAGTACCACCCTGGTGCTGGTAAATCCATCCAAACCTGCACAGGTTCCCCCCCGCCTCCCACAAAAAGAAATTAACAGATTGAAAAAAGAACATGTCCATCCACGAGGAAAGCGGCAACAAGCGGATGTCGTGCATGCGATGGGACCGGGGAGGGGGGCAGAGGGGGGGGGTCAAGGGAAATTTGAACAAAAAGCACACATTACAGACGCAGAAGAAGGAAAAGGAAAATGAACGTGCATGGATTTCATCGTCTTGTCACATCTTGGTGGCTTTGTCTCCCATTACTGTCATGTACCGAGGGCAAAAGTCCAGTGTCGGCTGGAACCCCGTACACAAGGAACATGGAAGCCAAGTACCTCCCTCCTCCCCCCGTCCTTCAGATGTGACGGCCGTAGCAGGAGACTGTAAACATTGCCGTCTTGCTTTTCAGTCTTTGCCTTGGTTTGCTGCTGGGCCGGACTCGTGCATCATGCAGTGGAGTTTTTTTCTTTCTTTTTTTTTCTTTTGACGGGATTGATGGGGACCGATATAGGGCAACCACCCGTCTCCAAGCTCTGATTTGCTGGGTTGTTTTTTTTTCGAGTTGGTCTTTGCTCTGCTCGCGGTCCCTGCATGAGGTGCAGGCTGTCAAGAGATACCTGCTTATGTGCGTCCTAGGATCTGTGTGTACTGATGCATGGCGAATTCTTCTGTTCTCTCTCGACTTGTCATATCCATCAGGACCTCTCGCTGTCGTTGCGGCAACTGGTCTAAACCGCCGGCTTGTGAGAAATGTTCCGGCCCCCCCTATCTGCACCACCGCGTGTTTGTCTGTCCGGGTTGTTTGCGCCCTTTTAGCCCCTCTACCCTCCGAGGTTTAACGGTAGGGGGACCACAGGTTCTCTCTCGATCAGGAGAGAGAGAGAGAGCTCAGCTTGGGCTCTTCTTTCGCCACAGACCCTCCCTCCGGGTGGATTATTTTGGCGGTGGAGATCTAACTCGCGCGGGAGAGCCAATGGCAAAGTTCACACCATGTTGGGGGCGGGCGTTTACAGTAGAGTCAAGACGGCCAAAAAGAAAACCAGGAAACAGCACCAGCCACCCACATACACACACACCCTCCGTCCGGACCACAACAAGAGGAGGGACCCCTCGACGCCCGTTTGGCCACCAGCCAAGAACATAAAAGCGAGAAATTCAGTGGCGGTGGCAAATAAGGAAGTTGTAAACGTTAATCCTGTCGGAGTAAGATTCTAGACGGTGTATGGGTGTGTGTGTGGGTGTGGTACGGCAATGCTTATTTCTTCCATGGACGGTATATATCGCATCCGGTACGCACTCTTACGATCCATCGCTGAGATATGAGACACACTGGGCTCTGGTGGTTTCCATGACTCCGGATCCAGGGAACACGACGGCTGGGTGGGTTGTATTGCACGAAAGGAACAGATAGATGGAAGGAAAAAAGGTCTTGGGTGGCCTCCCTGCTTGTGATATCTGATAGAAGCATTTAGCCCCCTTTTCATCGGAGACCTGAGAAGCTAGGGCAGACACACATCCTCGGCTTCGAGGTCTTTTGTTGTCCACCGGAGATTTCAAGGAGGGCAAGCACCCGGACAACCACGAACCAAAAGACAGAATGGCAAATGAGGGACACGAGTATATCGATTTTGGCCGGTTCTCATGTCTCAGGATGTCGTCGAATGGGAAAGACGCCCGGTGCAGAAGTGCAGCCGGAAGTTGGGATCCCTCATTTCCAAACCTCACAGGGCTGGGGAAGTGGTTCTTGGGTTAACCTGTAACATCACTGTGAAGCAGTCAATTTAGAAGTCCCCGTTAAAAAGAGCCCACAGACTTGGCCAGCCAGCACCGAGGGACCCCCCAAAAAAAGAACCAGGGATGCATGAGCCACGGGCTGGCCCCAAGACGAGCAAAAGAATGATGGTCCATTCCCTGACCTAGGGGCCATTGTGAAGGCTTATTGGGTGGCGGGAACCCTATAAGACCGACCGATATTAGCCAGGTTTGGGCTGGACGAGCAGGGGGGGAGAGGACTTCGATATGTGCCCCGTTTGGGCGATTTGCAAGACAACGGGGACCAGAGAGAAGAAACCTCATTCCCCCAAACCGACCGCTGGTTGAGCCTGTAACATGTAAAAAGCCAGCCAGGCCTCTCTTCATTATCCTCGCCGTACGAGAAAGACTGGGTGAAGGGCCTAGCCCGGATCAAGCCCGCGGATTTCTCCTGGCCAATCCCTTCGCCGAGAAGATATCCCCAAACAGAGGATAGTGCGGTTGAGTATCAATCTGAATGAGGGTTAGAGGAAACTGAAGACGGTTGAAACTTGAGAGGACGGCCTGTTGGCCTTCTCTTTCTGGGTCCATTCATGTATTTTTAATGTTCTTCCTCGCACCTGTGTGACCCGTGAACGTGAGAGAACAAAAGAAAAACAACCCGACCGGGGTGGCCTTCCCCCCTTCCCCCCCATCATCGCGAATCATCCATCAATGCAAGCAATTGATGTTCCATGCAAGTCATAGGATGGTTTGGCCGGGGTTGTGTGATCTCTCGGTATTCCTTTTCTTTTTCTTTTCATCCTGAGGTTCTTGCGCCTCCCCAACGAGGGTTGAATCCTCTCCAGACGACATCCGCCATGGTGTGTGTGTGTGTGTGTGTGTGTGTGTGTGTGGCTGGCCTAGTGTGCCTTGTTTGGAATAGAAAATACCCCCCAGGGGGCCAAAACTGCGGTGCATGTGAGAGTTTGTCTGCCTGCGACTTGCTTGACACGGCCTCCACCCTAATGGGAGGGTTTTTGTTTGATCCTGTGACTGAGGCGTCCCGTGAAAACCCTATTAAGCTGTACACCACCACCACGCACATCATCGTTCCGGTTATCGTACCCAAACAAGAAAAAGGAAAATCGACATAAGGGGGTGGGAAGGGGGCGTCTCCGTAGCCCGCCTGCGCTGCTGCACTCCGGACTCTTGGATTTCCGGGGGAGGCAGACACACATATGCCTTAGAGATCGACCTGCGTCAACCGTATCATCTCACGCCGCCCCCCCCCCTTCCGTACATGATCGCCAGCGGTCAGTAGTGAACGCACATAGAAGAATAAAGCCCGATAGCAGGAAGCACCCGGAAAGCCGGGTTTCTCTCGCAAGTGATGTTCTCCAGGCCGTGTGTCCGCTTGCGCTGGCTGTTCATGCACGCGCATGATGCAGTGTTTGAGAGAAGCGCCGCTTGGCCGGGCGATGAGACTTTGGGATGCAGCCAATCCTGCGTTGTGACATCGCTTATCGATACCGGCGAGAGCAGGTTGGCTTTTGCTCGTAACTCAAGCTGGAGGAACAGTAACAGGTGGTATGTGTGCGGTGTATGTACTGTGCGTATGCACATAGTACGAGAAAGTACCTACAACGGCGCCGAAATTATGTGCGTGGCACAGGCCTGCGTGATCGACTGGTGGGAAAAAGAGAAAATACGAGTAATATTAGCCATTTAAAACCTGGCGTGCAAAATGCCATCCCGTCTTTTTTGGTAATTTTCAAAAATCAATCAAGGAATAACCTGTAACAAAGTGGCGGGGAGCGACAACAAAAAAAGGGCTCACGATCACCATCTGTGCGGTTTACGCTTTTCCAACCGAACAGCTGATAATGAGAAGCCGTTGCGATAAGACAAGGCCAGGGCCGGCTTAGTCACGCGTCTCTAACCCCAACCTCCCCTTCCCAACCCTGGCCATTTTTTTAACGTCTCTTCATCTCTCGATCTTTTTTCAACGACACACCTCAAACCTGCGCCGCAGAATTTTCATAGATGAAAACTTGGGGGGATGTAGAACAATTTCCCATCATTTCATTTTTCCATTCCCTTATATGTCTAAAATTAAACGAAGGCTTCCATTTCTTCTTGCACCCTCTTCTTTTTTCCCCGACTTTTTCCCACCTTTGCATGTGCATATGTAGCCCTATGCATGCATGCGGCAGCAACCTGCGTCCGCCTGAGTGGTTTGTTCCTGCTCGGGGCTTGGGATTTTTTCTCAATGGGAGTTCGGTCTTCTTGGATGGTCTGTATGCGTTGATTGTGTGCATGCCGGCTTAAAACCACCAGAGAACAGAAAATCCCACTCGGAACTGCTCCTCAATTACATGCACACCACCTGCGTGAGGTGCGTTCTGTGTGTGTACCTTACATGTTAGCTGCTTTAGACATCCCACTCTTTTTTTTTCCTCTTTGACGATGGGGCTACTAGAGATACAGAGAGGGGGACAACACAAGACTCATATTTTTTTTTCCCGCCACGAGAGAGAATCGTGTAAGAGGCGTGCGTGATGGACCTGTTCTGTATGGCGGACGAAGCCCACACCGCACGACAGAGGGAGGAAGAGAGGGGGGGCGGGCGGACACTGTACTCCTGCACACTGACTCCTCGCTCCAACACTTCGGGACTGGCTAAACGACGATCACCGCGTCTCTCTGCTGTGGTGGTCTCCTGCTCTCCTTTTCCGGTCATATCCGCACAGGACACACGAGTGCAGGTGCGCAGCTTCCACCGAGATGATCAAGACAGGGTTCGCGCGCAGACGAAGCGAACAATGCCAATCCAGACAGGAAAAGAAAAGGGGAGGGGTGAGCAAAACGAAAAAAGAAAAAAAACCTCCCTCGGTGGCTAGTTTTCCGGCTGCCTTTTTTAATTGTCTTCGTTGATTCATTCTCTCCTTATCTTGACGTTATCCCAGTCCATAGTACGTGGTGGGTGCTCCGCCTCCCAGCCTCCTCGATTATCATGGTCCTATAGCCACCAGCAAATAGACCCGGGCGAGGGAAAAAACTCCTTTCCAGACATTACACTCTCTTCCCACTCTATCTATCTCACATTCGGCAAGTAAACTCACCCCCCTTTCCCCTGCTCTTCTCGTCTATCCTGCTTCTTTCGGCTACTTTCCTTCCTCCCAAGCCCTCTCTTTTTTTTTTGTTTCCTGTCTCCATCCCTTCGTCAATCTCCCTCTCTCTCTCTCTCTCTCTCTCTAGATCCCGAGCCGCTCCTATTTGTCTTTTTTCTCCTGTTTCCTTTTCTCAACCTCCCGAGAGGCGTGTGGGAAGCACGGGGTGTTTCGTTATCATCTGCAAGTCCTTCTTAGCCCTCTCGGAGCTTCTGGGAAAGCGGGTCATCGGACACCAACATCAGACAACCTTTTTCTCTATCATCAATCCTTGGGGCTATAGTGCACCGTTCTTCTCTTTCTCGCTCGTACAGATTGCACGAGAGACAGCAGAGTGAGGGGGGAGTGCAGCCAGTTTGTCCAATGAACTCGCTGGTAAGTGAGGCGATCTGCCAATCCGGCGTAAGCCGGCCCATTGAGTAAGTTGAGGAGTTTTCCGGTTTGGCTTTGCCATCTGTATTCCTGCTATTTATTTATCTTATCTCGTGTCCAATTGCTGATGGTGTATCTCCAGGCTCCTCTTTTTGTCTCCTCTGTCCTCTCGCTGCGCATGCACGTTTGCGGACCTGCGTATGTGAACATTGCAGTTTTAAGCAACTCCTCTTCTCATGTACCCCATCCAGCGCCCGGAGCCTCCTGTCTGCTTCTTGACAGTCATGCTGCATTACCTTGAGGCGTGCGCATGGAGACAGAGAGGCAAAGCAGTGAGAACGGGACAGAAACCCGCAGCCTAGGCTGTACCTAAACACTCGCACGCATATGCGGAGCACGCGGGTGAGCGAGAGAACCCAAGAGATGCGGTGTCAGGCCTAGCTTCAGAAGGCAAAAAGCAGGATGGGAGGCAAAAAGGAAAAACCGGAAAACGCACAATAAACGGAGAAAGTGCAGAATAGAGTGCATGCTGCAGGTCTAGATACGAATGCCGGCAGTGGGAACGCGCAGGATACAGCGGCGTACAGCATGCAGCTCACGCAGTAGTGGTGCATATTCTGGCAGTAAGGCGTGGGTCTTTGCGAGGTTTATTTTTCTGCCTCCTTTGTCTCTCTCTCCTGCGTTTTCACCCTAGAAGATGCCCCTCGCTCTCTATTGCTGTATGAGGCCGGCCTCTGGGCTGTAGGTTCCCGTAGGCTTGCATCCGGATCCATCTACTTCATACACGTTGGAATGCAAGTGCAGCAAACGGTTCCGTGCACTCTCTACAGTAGTTTCTGTGTGTGTGCGTGTGGCCGCCGGGTGGCTTTATTACCACGACTGTAGATACCCTAGGATCTATGCTGTGCAAGTGGTGTGTGCGAGAGATGTGTGTGTGTGTGTGGCAATCCAAGAGAAAAGGGAGTGGGATGGAGGAAACGAAGGAGCTAGGAGAGAGAGATACACAGGAATTTTCGACCAACGAGAAAAAAGAGAAGACGGTGAAAAAGGGGGTGTGGTGGTGTGCGGTGTGGGAATGGTGATACTTGCAGCAGACCAAAGAGAGCAGAGAGAAAAAGAAAATACATTATAAAAACTTCAATTGCCATTATAAATGGGCTCACTCAACAAAGATGGCACCGCCCCCCCTCCCCGTCCAGAGGGAAGGGAAAAAAAGAGGAGGACGAGGAGGAGAAGGAGGTCTAAGATTGCTGAGTTGGCATACATGGGTGTGGGAGGTCCGCCCCGGAGCCAAGCTAGATAAGGAGATAGAGACGAGAAGGTTCCTCCTAAGTACATACTCTTTTGGGAGAACGGTGGCTTCTCCGGAGATTCTGGATCTTCTCGTTCTCTCTCTCTCTCCTGTTGGGATCATACGTTGGTTCTCTGGTCCATCCCCGGATGGTACCCTTTCTCACGCTTGGGACCACGCAGCTGAATATAGCGGAAAATAATAGTCAGACTGTGTGAAGACCAACACGCAAAGAGAGCGTCCGTGAGGTTGTAGTTTGTGAGTTGCACCACAAGTCCGGCATGTGTGAGAGTCTGCATGGGCCGAGGGGGGCGTGCAGTAAGGTGACGTTTCTCCTTTGCCCGTTTGTGCTGTTGTAAACCAGGCTTCCGTTCTAGCGGTGAAGCCGTCTCTGGTGCTTGTCACCAGGGTTTGTCTTCCTGGATCCCCCGGCCTTCGACTGAAAGAGCGAGAGAGGGCCACCTTGTGACGGTCCAGTTTATTACAGTATTTCTCCTGTTTGTCTTCTTCAAAGGAGATCATCGCCGGGATATATATCAATGGTCGGCGCCCATGGCGTGAGCAGCCAGAGAGAGGCCGAGCATGGGGGGGATGGCGATAGAGATGGCTTGGGAGTCTCAAGGGGCACCAAGAAAAACACGAGAGGATAGGGGAGGGGGTTCATCGTCCCGGACGGCCGTCGGTGAAACCTGCAGGACAGCATTATTTTCGTGATGGTTTAACGTGCGGTTTCCTTTGGTGGTAGTGGGTGTGTGTCGGTGATGTGTTGGCGGTTCCAGATGCCCCTGTCTCTCTGTTTGCATCACAAGGAAGTCAAGGCACTGAAGTCCTTTTTTCCTTATTAGTTTTTTTTACAAAAGATACTGTCGTTTTATTTTTCTCGGCTACGAGAGGGACGGCTCTATTCTTACGTCGTGGTCTCCCTCCCCTCATTAACAAAAAATTTCTAACCAAAAGAAAAAAATAAGAAAAAAACGCTGGAAGCGAAGGGATCGAGCTAGACCACCAGGCCCTGAACAATCTCTGGTCGACGGTTCGTCATTTTCGCTCAGCCTGGCTTACCCAACCTCCGAACATCGTGGTAGCTCTTAAGCCCTCCTTTTTGGACCTAGTCCTTGGTTTGGGTCCGATCAATCACTTTTTTCCTGCCCCCCCCCCCCGCCACCCACCACCACCCACCACCACCATAGCCAGGTAGATGATGGGATCCCAGGGATGTTGAAAACTTCTTCGGAGAAAGAGAAAGAAGGAAAGAAACATGAGCGTCAAAGCACTTTCAATGTATCCTAATGGGGGCAGGCAGTCGGGGGTCAACTCTTCACCGACGTTCAGGCCGTTCTCTGGCATATATATCCAGCGCAGTTCATAGGAACACTTCGGTAGCCCTGAACCCTAGATGTCGGTCGGTCGGTCAATCGGTTAGGTGTCTGTGGCGGCGGACACTCTTAGACCACAAAGCCACAAGACAGAGAGAGAGGGAGAAAAAGACAGAAGATCACAGGCATAATGGGCGAACAGCCAGCCTCGAACAAAAGAAGTCAATATCGAAAGACACCACGCAAAAATTCAGAAGGCGGGGAAGATGGGTGGTAAACCCTGCAAACCGACCAGGCAAACCCCTGGAAGGGAACTGGGGGGCTTTTTTCGCTGGGATAGAAAAGAAAAGAAGAAAAGAAAAATGGCATGGCGGGGGAAAAGAAAATGTGAACCCCCCGGTTTTAAAGCCTTCTTCTCTGCTCTCAGACACTCACAAACAAACTCCGGCTTCACCGCTCCGAAGACCGCATCACTTCCTTTTGCTTGCTCCCTCCTCTGCCGACCAACTCCATGGACCAGGCCAGATACACTGTACACCATTGCATGTTTGCAGCCGAGAACACCAGGAGAAAAGGGGGAATCAGATCCTGGGACCAGGCACTCCGGTGTGTCCGAGCCATGTTCAGCATTTGCTCATGAACGCTGTGATGCACTCGTTACTTATCTCCCCATTAGGATCCCAGTTCCTGCGTCAATTTGGGGGAGGGGGAGAGCTTCTTCGTTCTTCAGTGTAGCTTGCCCCCTGGTCTGACCAAACAGTCAATCCAGAAGAACGACAGAGAGACCTGTCGTGTCAAGAGAACCTCGCCGAAGCTGGACTCAATTTAAGTCCCGGGACTACACGCACAGTGAACTTACCGTGTTAGAGTACTGACATACACTTCCTTCCATGGAAGCTTTCATGTAATTGTAACCCAGATGTCAGAGCAGGATCCCTTGCTGGTCGATGGTGGGATGTTGCGAACCTGTCAAAAAAGTCAAAGCACATTTGTTTTTTTCTCTCCTTGCTCTGTTTTGCTAACAGTGGGCCATGAATGCGTGCGTAGTGGTACCACAAAGTAATGGAAATGCATTCCCTGGTGTTCTGAAGATCCACCGACGAGCAAAAACGCCCAAGCGCCTGCGCTGAGAACCCCCCGTCGTCTGGTGATGCAGTCGCGAGGGAGAAAGAGAAACTAATTTACGAGAAGACAGGAAGAAATCCAGAACCCGGGAACACACGCACACAGACTCTCACGTCGGACGCAGCCCAAAGACAGACATACAACGTCGCTGCGCCGGACCTTGCATGTTCACAGTCCGTCCCCCTCCGTTCTGTACGCGAACTTCCCACCTGCTCGAAGCGAGAACCGCTTGTAATCTCGCTCTTCTTTTTTTTTTTTCTTCGCTTGTGGTTGTTTTCTTCTGCAAGCTCGGGCACTCCTCCCACAGTTTTCTCCCCCCCCCCCAAAGCAGTATCGGCAAAATAATATCGGTTCCGAGTGCTGCAGGACGGTGAGCGTTGGGGCCCCCCATCCACGAAAGGCAAAGCGAGACCTTCGTTTTCCACTGAGGAACTCTGGTTCCGCGTGTTTGAGTATCAGGATGTCGGCCGAAGAGCAGACATGGGGGGCGGGGAGCAGAGAACCCCCCGATGCTGGATTATGGCACAGCTTATCTTCAGTTACATTAGAAACAAGGCCGGCTGTGCAGACCGGCCGCGGGAGGAACAAGAGAGAGAAAAAAAAGCGTCGTTGTGTCAGAGAATTTGGAGTTGTTTCTCTGTCCGAAAATGGCTGGCTGCAGCAAAGGCCAGTGCTCTCTCCAACAGCTTGTTTCGAAACGCTGCGGGCCGGACTTGTTGCCGCCGCTCTGTACGGGAGAAGGGTTTTTTGTTAAGGCTGCAACCCTAAGCTTGGCACGTTGGTTCCGATATTTCTGGATTTGCGTGCTATATATATATATAACACGGCCGTGCTATACTGCCATTGTTGCGGCATATTGGGCTGGCTTTGGGGGTTTTCGCACAGGAATGGAACGTAAGGCTGTTGACGGCACGTGTGGTTCCATGTTCTGACACATTCCCAGACTCTGAGAACATTGGGGTTGTTGTGATTCCTTGGAATGTGTTTTGGATTAACATCTGGAATCGAGATCAATGTCAAAAGTTGATACAATCCGTTGGAGGTCTAACGCAATCCCAACCCCAACCCTAACAGATTACTATTCGATTTGCAGCTAGACCGGTCATTTGTGATCTCACATCAGTCAGTCATATAGCTTTCCTTGCGAGCAGGGATAACTTGACTCCAGGTCCTTTTTTGAGCTTTTCGTTCCTTTTTCTTGTTCTCTTTTTCTCACATGTTCCACCGACTTTGCCCCCCAACACCACCAAACCTGGGCCAGGGACCGAGGCCACGGCTTAACAGCACTGCAACAGACCGAGCACGGCGGCGGTGAAGTTCCTGTTGTCAATATATATATATGTATTTGCCATGCCATCCCGGATACCATGCCGAACGGGGGCCAGAAAAAGGGGCGTTGGCCGTTTGCTGAAGGTTTTAAAGAAACGGGAAATACAACAGAGGCTACCTTTTTTGTGCGTGAGCGGTGAACACCCAGCCGAGGAGGGGGCCACGCACCGCACACACAAAAACAAAAAACCGCCCTCCTTTTTTTCAGCTCTCTGGCCGCCTCGCCGAGCTTGCATGCGCGGATGTTTCGGGATCCATGGACCTTGCAAGACCGGCGAAGGCAGGTTCTTGTGGACGGCAGCTAAGTGTGCAGACTGGATACATATGGACCGCGATTCTTGCAGCAGCGGCGCGCGTTGGCGGTAGACTGGTGGGACGGTGTTGATCCATTGTCAGAACAGTACAGTACAGTACAGTACAGTACAGTACTATTCAGTATTCAAGATTCACCAAGCAGGCATTACAAGAGAAAAAAAAAAAGGACCATGGCACCCCCCTGGTTGGAAAGAATACGTACAGTGGGCTCCGTAGTGGATCACGATCGATCCCGTCATGGCGACATTTTGTTGCCGACCGTGTGTAAAAAAACCAGCCATGGGACAAGCCACAAACTCCGAACATCAACCTCGTAGGGAAGCAGTAAACACCATTTATTGAGTCTCTAGGTATACTGTCTGTCCCCCTAAACGTGACACGCCAAGAAGATATAAATGATGGCTATTTCCTGGCCGCACCAGCTAACCGCTATCGTAGGGAGGGTAGAAGATACTCAATAACGCTGAGGCTCTCTAAAAGGCCAGTATCAAAAGAAAAGACCCATAACCTGGAAGAAATACCGCAGTCTATCAAACCGCCGCAGAATACATAAGGAAAAGCGGTATGTGTGTCTGCCGCTCACCTTACGGCTGACAACAAACCAACTCTGCGGGCAATTTTCCTCAGGTAGGCAAGTCGGCAGGGTTTCTTTGTTCCCCTTCTACCCCTCTGCCGGGAAGTCCGTCCAGCTAGGATGAATTCGGAGCTTGACTAACCCCATTCTTTCCCTCTTCTGCTGCATGTGGTTTTTTTTGTTTGTTCTTCTTTTCTTTTCTTTCTAACAGTCCTTAACAGCCAGTATCAATGTGCAGCAGGGAAGTCGTCAGCTCTCGATCTTGGCTGTCGAGGAGACAAAGGGGAGAGCTGTGCCGTAGTGGCGTCTGTCTGTGCTGTTGGAGACAAACAAAGGTCTGCCGACATCCTGGGGGTTTTTCGTTCTCTCTCTCTCTCTCTCTCTTTTTTTCTTTTTTTCCCCTGCACCTGGCGCGACGATCGTCTATTGCTATGCTCAGAAAGTGTGTTTGGGACATGTCCCAAAACTGGGTGCATGCAAAACCGGGCTTCCCAATCGGCTGGGATTTTCGTCACTGAGATGCACGTGGCCTGTTCTCTGAATTCTTTTTTTGCTTGCTTTGTTGAAAGCCCTCGTCGTTATGATGATATGATATATCTTACTGAGCCGCGGATTTTTCTTTTTGGAAATGTCTCTGGCTCGATAATGTCTGATTTCCCTCCCCTTTCTGATTCCCTTGGTGCTCTCCCTAGAGGAAGGTTTACTTGGAATCCACTTGCGGTAGAAGTCGACTGGAATCCCTGGGACAGAATTAGCGGGAAGGGCTCTGGGCCGCTGTTGGCCCTCCCTCTCTGGAATTCTTTTATTGGGTGGTCCGAGCCTATCAGGCTGGATCTTGTTTGTTTTGTCTCTGATAAGGTTTTTATTTATTTTTATTTTTAAACGAAAAAACCTTCTTCCCGTCGAGGCAAAACACCCAAACCGGGACTTCTGAGGGAAAGAAGAAGGAAGCCCAAAGAAGGACAGAGGTAGTGGTGGTGTGGTGGCTGGAGATGGAGACGATCACTAAGACACGAAAATGTAACCCTTCGATACTCTTCCAAGCTGCGTTCTGGAGTCTTTTTTTGCGTGTCTGCGGGCAGTGATGGTGTTAGGGAGAACGTACAGTTCGGAGTATCTTGTATACCAGCGGTTCCCACCCGTATAAGCCACGGCTGGAATGTATCATGCCTCCAACCCAGGCTCAGCTTTCCGGCAAGCCCACGACGACCGTTGACCTATACGTGAGCCGTGATATTGACAAGTACTTGTTGCTTTCGTCAACCGACTTTAACGAGGTTTACCTAATTTGTTCAAGGTGCTTTGCCAACACCTGCCTCTTTTTGAACTTGTTGGGTTTCTTTTCTTTTTAAACAAAAGTGTTCTGGGTTCCCTTGTTCTGTCCTCCCCCCTTGCGACTTGGCCTGAGGGGCCCTGGTCGTGGGCCTTTTTTTCTCTGTCTCTTCTCCCCTGAAGTATGATATGCCTAAAGTCTAGCCGGTATGATCTCCGTCCAGGCCTTGGAGGGAGGAGGGGGAGGAGGAGACATGTGGGAATAGAAAAAAAAAACCGATACCTCATAATTATTTCCCCCCTCGTCACTGAAGCCCAGATCACCAGAGCGAGAGAGAGTGAACCAGGCCTTCCCTTTTCACCTGTTCTGCATCCAGAACTCACCCCAACATTGCGAACATCACGACGGAGATCTCCCAAGCACATAAATGCAACACGGAAAGAAACTATTAGTTCACGGAGAGATGCCAGATCATGTATATGTAGTATATATACCATGGGGCGTTCATGTTTCCTGCAACGCAGACGCATGCAAAGGGAAACGACGGCTACGTGCTTCTTGCTGCCGGGCACGCATGGCAACTCGATGTTTCCATGCAGTGCAGGGCAAGGACGCCATATGTGCGGTATTATACATTTTTTTCAATTGCCAGAGTACGTTCCTAGGATCCATCAGCGAGAGGATATCCGGCTTCGAAGAGGGAGCGACGACGTTGTGGTGGGCAGATATCTAAAGCCCGAGACCCGGGGTGACATAATCGCCGAACACAGGTGAGCCTTTGTTTTCTTGGGTGGTTATCAGATTTGGAAACCCCCTCCACGAATCCTTCGCTGAGGAGGCCGCAAAACTCCGTCAAGGTCGGCCAGAGTAAACTCAATCCTACGCCAGAACGCCTCAGCCAGGCTGAATACCTTCTTCCCCCTCTCTCTCGCCCCCTTTTCCGTTGTCCTCGGACATGATCGACTCCTTTGGCCTGGTCATAGCTTTTCGCTTCTATTCCCTCCACGGGCTTGCTTATTATGACCATGGCAGGTGATATCAGCGAGGAAGATACCGAGCGAGAGAGACTGCACAGTCAGGGATGCCGAACACAGACCACGAGAGAAACATCATATAGGGGGAAGAGAGACGGGGGGGCAGAGAGAGTCCCAGAAGTCTGGGCTGTGCCTGGAGTTTTGCCGACCACTGCTGATTGCTGCAGGTGTAAGTGCAGTATATGTGCGTTCCTGTGACTTTCTCGGCCCATGCATTGCAGCTGTGGTTGCCTGGTCTTTGCATTTCTTCGGGCGGACCTGCGTACACGACGTTTACAAACCAGATCATCCATGCGTTTTGCCTACAGAAGTGTCAACTTGCAGTAGTTGACAAGCAAGCAAACGCGTGTTGCAGAAGAACTTTTTGTTTCTTTTCTTGTCATCTGCTGCGAGCGCCAGGGCCATCATGCAGGTTTCTCCTTGCAGGCTCCGCGTCGGCCTCTCTTTCTGTTCTCCTGATCCTCAAGAGGGGTGTGTGCCTCTCGATATATCCGCTTCTCTAACCTTTCATTTTTCACTTGGCCGCCCCACTGCCCTGTGTGCATCACGTCGACGTGCTGCGTGTTTGTTGGGACCGAGAAGTTCACACAGCCGGGGTGTGCATGCGGTGTGTGTCTTTTTTTCTTCTATTTTTTTTTCTTTTCCCTTTCTTTCTAGGCTCTGCAGATCCCTCAAGAGGGCATTGAAGGTTCACAGTCGGAAACAACGAAGGGATGCGAGGAGGCGAAAATCACGATTTCAAGATGAAGATTGACTCGCGGGTTTTGCTTTTGTGGCAGCAGATCCTATGGGCTGACAAGTCGCACGTTAATCCTTCCTTCACCACTGTGCCGGGTCCATCAGCGATTATCTGCACAAAAGCGAACCTACACCACAACCCGGGTTTCTGCCAAGAGCACACGAGGTGGGAACGACGGCTGGGAGCAGTGCTAAAAAAAAATAAAAAATCAACAATTAGAATAGCTTGTGGGTGGTAACTGTGAACACAGGCTGCATGGCCACACCGAGGCTGAACCTAAAACCAGGCCGCGAAAGCAAAGTTCATGCTGTCCCCGGTCCGGGATTTTCGGAGTTGTGACTAAAGAGGAGCAGCGACCCGGGACAGAATTAGGAAAAAAATAAAAAAGAGGTGCCAGAAAAGAACAAGAAAAAAAAAGTCAGGTCTTATGTCGATGATGATATAGCCCTTAGCTGCCATAAAAACACACACGGGTGACGAGCATGAATCACGGAACGGTGTGTGGACTGCCTAGCACCGATCGTCACCGGGTTCCCCTCCCAGGAAGGAAGATGAAGGGTGATGATGTTTTGAGTCCCGATAGCCCAGGCTGGGGGGGGGTTGCGCTCTTCAGTGCCGGGAATATGCCTGTGAATGGTTCCGCGGGATGAATCTGGCTTTTTCTTTTGGTGATCGGGATTTCAAAGCTGTGAGCGATTTGTGTGTGGCATCACATCATTTTCCTGGGTTTCCACAGCGCTGGTCCTGGTCGACTTACACGCTGAACCGGCTGGGAAATACAGCACCGTAATGCCTGACCAGTGACGACCCAACCCCCGGATTTCCCGGATCGATGCTTACCGGCCGTCACCAGCAGCCCCAAGAGACTGACAGGCCTTCCTATAAGGGCTTTCTATCTGCTCGTATTATCCAATTACCAGCAGACTGATTCTGATAAAAGGTCAGAAATCCCAGCGAGGATCCTGCACTCTCTTTAACCCAACCATCACGAGCAAGCAAACACTCCCCTATGTTAATGCTTCTCCGGCTTTCTACATGTAGTATATACATGATGTACGTACATACGCACATGTGTGTCCTCTCCGGCAATCTGCATAGGCCGGCGTTTCTTCTGCTTTCATTAATGCACGGTTCATGTACGTGGTGGATGGCCTAGGATGTTGTGCACATATGTGTGTGCAAGGGACGGCTATGTTCGGTACAGGCACGACGAAGCTAATTTTTTGTGCATTTCTCGTTTTGTGTACGTTCCCGCATGCACAGGAACCAGCGCTACCGACCTACTGTAGCTCCACCGACCTGCCGTTCGACTATGTCATGTACATGCACAGCGGGATGCACTGTAAGCGCTGCTGCTGTTCCTGCTGCTGCACCTGTGATTGTGCATTACTCTCCTGCTCCTCCTGCGAGCAGGAGGCTGGTAGGGCGTTTGACAGCTTGCAGTACGTGCCTTGGATCACCGGGCGGTGGTTACATGAAAATTGTACATATGTGTGGTCCGGGATGTCGAAGATCTGGACAAAGATGTATGGTGTCAAGAACGGGAAGCAGGAGAGGAGCAGCATTGGCGTGAGTAATGGGCTGCCACACCCAATGTTACAAGCTTG
The DNA here is from genome assembly GCA_001510575.1 of Knoxdaviesia capensis. Classification (NCBI taxonomy): domain Eukaryota; kingdom Fungi; phylum Ascomycota; class Sordariomycetes; order Microascales; family Gondwanamycetaceae; genus Knoxdaviesia; species Knoxdaviesia capensis. The sequence continues at coordinate 3,374,442 of LNGK01000004.1, read as the reverse complement.
TACGGGTTGGGAAAGAAAACAAACGAAAAAGAGCTGAGGGGAAAGAGAAGGGTGATCAGACCGCCGTTATCAGCCAGTCGACGATAATGGAATCCCCACCACACCTTCATTTCTTTAAACGCTCACCTCTCCGTAAGTACCGAGCGTTTGTACCTCTCTCTCACACACGAACAACAACGGGGAAATCCCCAAAAATACCTTCCCAGCCGTGCCTCTTCCCCAATCCCGCGGGCCTTTTACCTACGACCCGGCCTACTCGTTTCCTTTTTTTGCTTTCTTCATCCTCTTTTCTGTAACCACTGTCAACTCTGGCGGATGCGGGCCACGACGGCTAAAACCTCCCTCCCTCCCTTCCCTCCCTTCTCCAACCCTCCCCCCGGTCTAGGGTTGTTATATGGCCCGGCCCTCTTTGGTTGTGTGGCCGGCGGGAGAGGCCCAGACGTGAAGAAAATAAAAACCACGGATGAGGAGAATTCGCGGTTGGTAAAGATAAACAAAAGCACACGTCGGTTGGTAAAAGGGACGCAGAGTCAGGAGAGATATCTACGGCCGATGAATCAGGACCAAAGAGGTGCAGTGCAAGTCGCCGCCCACCAACACACTTCCGCCTTGCAGGACGTACGTGCCGTGAGCAGCAGCGGCAGCGAGCTTAGGAAGTGAGCGAGAGACACACGCAGCCAGTCAGAACATCAGACAGATCAAGCAGCAGAGAAAACAACACACACCCCGAATTGCAAGAGGCTGGGGATTGTTTACAACATGTCAATGCAGGGGCCGCACGCGCGGTGATATCACAGGAGGTTGCAGAGAGACCAAAAAAAGACAGCGTGCTGCGTGGCTGTCTGCGATTGACTGGCACAAACGCCGGCCACCGGAACGACGAAGCCAACAGCAGCAAAAACAACATCCCAAGAATAGGAAGCGAGATGGAGATGGGAGGAAACCCGCACCCAAACCACAAGCGAGCGCACATCTGCGATGTGGTCTTGCGGTTCTTGTAGGCGGCTAACGAAGTCGGCCGGTCCCAGAAAAAAAAGAAGAAAATAAAAACAAACTTGAGGTGCAGGCTGCATGCTTGTACATATGCAGGCAAGGCGGCTACTGGAAGTTTAGAAGCAGGAGACAGAAAAGAAAACACAACCACAGGACTCTTTTGCTCTTGTTCCTTGGTCATGTAACGTACAGTACACTGTACGTGCCGCAGACGTGGAACTGCGATTTTCTGCTCTCTTTTGGAACCGCGGTATCTTAGCCCGGTGTGCTAAACACACAAGTCCGGACACCATCTAGATGGACACGACGGCATGATGCTGCCGTTTAAATTTATTTCTATTTTTTAGAATAAAAAAATACCGTGAGGGAGGGGCGGATCGGCCTATCTCTCGCTCCTCTCTGTCCCTCTCTCTCTCTCTCCCGTGCCCTCACTCAAACACACTTGTTCAATCGAAGGCGTAATGAAACCAGAACCAACACCGATTTCCGGGCTTTAGTCTGGGAGGCTGGAATTTTCCCTGGCCAAGGTTTGGATTGCCCACTAGGACCATTTAGTCTGGTCGACCCGGACTTTCGTTTTCTGGGTTGCTAACTCTCTGTGCTGGCTATTTTTGGCCGATACGGCCTTGTACCTTAACTACACTCCAGCTAAACGGTGGTATCACCACGTTAGTGGCCTCTCACCTGCGAGCCGGCGTGGTGGCTAGTTGGCGACCGTGTGAGAATCTGACTACGGGGATGTTGTGGATGTGGGATTTTGGCAGTTGGCGTTTTTCTCCTCCCACTACAACGAGAGAGAGAACGGAGCAGTTTGGTGGGAACGGCACAGGAGGCTTTTGCACATCACCGTCGATGCTCCCAGATTGTATGACTGACTGGAGGAAGCTATAACACGGCTTGCGAGCTGAGAGCTGGACCCCAAACCAAAGCGCGGTGTCTGTCTGTGTGTTCACAACCGCCGTTGAATCAATCCGGAAATCTAGAACTGGTGATGGATGCAGAGCCACCACGACATATAAGCGGGTACAGTGCGTGCTCATCCTTGCAAGGAAAGGACTGGCTTTTTTTTTTCTAACCAGGATTTGAAAAAGGTGAGTTTTCTTTCTTCGTTGTCTTTTTTCTTTTTGGTGATCGACCCAGCCGCCACGCCACGTCCAACGGAGACAACGTGGGGTCCGCTGGAGTGTATTCTGTATACATGGCTGGGTACAGCAAGGGTACACCGCCTCGCTCTGCGCTGACGCCGTTGGGCCATGTACCCTGCGTGTACTGGACAGTGCTACCGCCCTGTACCACGAGCAGGCGGTGGCATGGACAGTATTCTATTCTCTTGGTTTTTTTTTTTTTTTTTTCTTCTCGCTTTCTTTCTTTCTTTTTTTCGACTCCACCCGTGTCCAGCCAGCCAGACCCCTGCTTATGGGGGAGAGAGAGAGGAAGAAAGGAAAAAGATACTTCCAGTTTAGCGCGGTAACAGCAGGAGGGGGAACAAACGAAAGAAGAAGCGGAAGAAGAAGCGGAAGAAGAAGAAGGAGGAGCAGGAAGGGAACCATTCGGCTGGGAGTATATGACTGAGTTGCTGCTGGTCGGCGTATGCATGTATGTAAGTATGTATGTACAGTACTGTAGAGTATATCGAGATGTGCTAAACTTGGAGATAGTGAGAGAATGGAAGAGACTGGCTTTAACTGTCCTAGTGCTACAGCCCCTCAACTTCCTCTCTCTCTCTCTCACTCACTTGTCAGCTCGAACTATAGCCTTCTGAAGCAGCTTTACCGCCGTGTCCGGGGCCGCCTTTCCCACCCCGTCCCTCTGTCTGTTGGATTTCGTTGTTCTTATTCCAAAAGCCAGGGCCAGCCAGGGCTTCCTACCAAACGGAACCACACGAACGACGCATCCGCCAGCTCGCCCTTTCTCTCTACGGACAGGCTCTATGTAATGGACAGTACCTTGAACCGCCAGGAAAGGAAGACGATTGAGCTGTTTTTTTCTCTTTCTTTTCTGGTTTCTTTGTTAAGCTAGCCTCCGTTGGAATTTAGAACGTCACCCACCCACCCACTCCCAGTTCGGTCAACTTCGTGATTCCTCCCTCCTCCGTATCTGATCTACACCCCTCACACTCTCCGCCTCCTCGCTCTCTATGTATATCTCGGCTCTCTTGAGGATAAAAAAAGAAGAAGAAAAAAGGGCGCTGGAAGCCCTGTGTTCAACCAAACGCCCACCGGCGATGCATTGTCCACAGCTTGTTTTTTTTTGTTTTGGTGGCCTCGCTCTCGCTCTCTGCAGTTCCCTATCTTCAGGGCCGTGGTCCGCTTCGCTCACATCCACAGAGGCGAAGGCCAAACAGCGTTCGTTCCGTTCCCTGTCGGGCGTGTTTTTTCACTTGCATTCATTCTTCCTTTCTTTTCTCACACGCCCCCCCTTGCTCACCCACCCGGCTTCAAAGAAAACAAGAGAAAGAAAGAAAATATAGCTGACCAAACAGCCAGGCCTGCTCCCAAGGTCCGCTAAACCCCATCTTGACCACCTCTCTCACACACCCTTATACGAATCGGTGTCTGTCTGCTTTCTTTTCGCCCGCTACAGCACTGTTGTCCGTCACCGCCCCCCGGTACATGGTGGCCCTTCCCTCCGCCCTAAGTGTTACTGCTCTTGCGGGGACGGCCACCATTTCTGCTACCAGATAGTCAGGAATACCCGTCCTCGTGAATGGGTGGACTGCGTATCGCCAGGGTTGTTGCTCTCTCGCTTGCCTGTCATCATCTTCGCTCTTTTGTCTCTCTTCCGTTCTTTGTGTATACCGTCCCGGAACGGCCTCCCTCGCTTTGGATCAGCATCATCATCTCGCTCTCCCTCTTCTGGTTCCCTCCCTCTCTCTCTCTCTCTCTCTTGTACTGTATCTTCCCATGAAGCATTGTCCGTTGTAGCTGGCTTCGGCTTCGCTGAATCCTGAGACCACTATATCACAAACCCCAACCTGTCTATAACATCCACACCCCTTCCTATACCAGCTCCCGCCACAATTATCTTTCCCAGGAAGCGAAAATCATCGTCCCCTCCCCTCCTCTCTCTCGTCCCCCCCTTCATCGTCCCTCTAAAATCCAACCCCGGTCCTGGCCTAGCTCTGTGTCTTTCTCGCCTTCTGTCTGTTCTCGGGGTCGCTAAACTCCCCATTCTGACCCTATCCTGGCTCCCCGTTCCCTGTAAAAAAGAGAGAATCCATTATCTCTCACGGCCTGGCTGTTCTTCCCCTCCTCTTTTTTATATCTAAACGATCAAGCATTCTTATATAGGGTTTCCCCCCCTCCACCCCAAAAAGCCCGACCTCCTCCATTTTATCTTCTTTTTTTCTTTCTTTTTCTCTCCCGTTCGCTCCCACACCCGCACACCTTCACAGCCAAAGACGCAGAAGCGAGGGAAGACCGACGCTCGCTATCAGAAGGAAGCAAAGCAAAAAAAAGAATTAAACGAACGGAAAAGACCAGAAAACAAAAGTGAGGCACTCAAACACCACCACCACACACCCCCCCAAAAAGTCAAAACACATCTGGACCGCTCCTTCCTTGTTCCCAAAAATCACATCCAGGTCAGATTTCGCCCTGACATTTTCACCTCTTCCCGTCCCATCTCCTCACATCCTCGCTCTCTCCCAACCTCTCCGCATCTTGCTTTCTTTTTCTCTTTTTCTCTTTTTCTCTCTTTTTTTCCTGCTCCAGTGCCTGTATTGCTGCTGCATACATCTTCTCTTTGCGGTCTCTTCTTTTTTCCTTTCCTATTCTTCTTTCCTTTCGTTCCATCAGTTCTCTTTTGTCACTCCTCACCGCTACTATTTGCGACGTTCACCTGCATTCAACACACAATCCTGTTAGTGTTTCTGTCTATCCGTCTACTATACCTCCTCTCTGCATCATCCCACACCCTTCCTCTTCCTCTCCTCCTCCTCCTCCTCCTTCTTTCTCACTCGCCTCTTTGCTGCACTCTCAAGCCCTGCATCTGCGTCTTGTCCCTGTACTGTACCTGCATAAGTCCTTAACTGACCACGCATCTCACTTCCTCGACACACGCACAGCCTCGTCAAGAACAAACACATCTATTGCTTCTTTGACCTGCAACCGGCATCCCACTTGATTTGATTTGATCAGTCGAAACAGTAACGTGAGTCCATCTTTTCTTTCTTTTGACCTGATATGACTTGTTCCTCTCCCCTTCGCCCGGCTACGCCAACTGGGCGTCGAGAAGAACTGGGAGAAAGAAGAGATATCAACACAAACGAGAGCCATCTTGCAATCGACAAAATACACCAGCTTGAAGAACGCCGATTGCTTTCCCGGCGCTTTGTAAACCACAAATCCAGTAAACGGTGGCTTCGATTTCCTGCCGAATTCGGAATCTGCAGCCGTCTCTATACGACTTTCGCCACCTTTGGACCAACCTCTGCGAGAAGCATCACCACCATCCGCCATTTATAAGTGAACCGCTGGCTTTTCACCGCAACGACAGCAAACGAGCTTCACATCAAGACCAACTGCAGCCTTCCTCGCTTAAACATCTTCCAATCGTCTTGTTCATCGTCAAACGTCGATATCTTCGTCTTCTCCCGCTTCTTCTCTTCCCACCCACCCACGTATCTTTCTCGAGATTGTCTAGCCGCTTCCTTTTTCACATCCGCGCGGCCCGCGAGCTCCTCCCTCCGCTTCCCTCTCTCAACCCCCCCCC
>LNGK01000004.1:3344452-3368719 GCA_001510575.1 Knoxdaviesia capensis | reverse complement strand
CCCCTCCACCCTTTTCTTTCCTGCCCTCATCCACACCCTCCTCTCTCCTCTCTATCTTTCTCCCCTTTGGCCACCCAACCAAACACTCCCTGATTAGCCACACCCTCCGCGCTACCACTTCCTTTCCCCCCTGTCTCTCTTGTTTCTTTCTCCGTCTCTTTTCTTTTTCTTTTCTTATTTCTCTCTTCTCATCCTACACTTAATTCATTCTTCCTTCTCTTTTCCTTTTCCTTTCCATTCATTACATCTCCCCACCACCACCACCTACACACACCTAGACTTGCTTTTCTTTTGTTCCTTTTTTTTCTTCTTCTTTCTCTTTCTCCTTTTCGTTTCCGTTCCTCCAATCTCTTCCTCTATTCACACTTCTACCAATTCCCTTCGTTTTACCTTCTCCTATAAACCATCTTGTCGACCTCTCACATCTCACAACCCGATGCTAACTCTCCAGGAATAGGTCTCTTCTGCTTTCTGCTTGATAACCTTATCTCTCTCTTTTGTGCAGACCTTCCAGATCTCTCGATCCTGCCTCACCTAGACACCACCTCTTCGTTTGTGTGTCTACTGCTTTAATCTCGAAGCTTTGGTCTTCTTGATTGTCTGTCAACCTTTCCACCCTACCACCCTACCAACCATCACCCTCACTGCCATCTTCGTTTCTTGCCTTCGTGGCTGCTCTATAGAATCGCTTATATGAACAGTGAAAAGTTGCCGTCTCTTCTCTTCCCATACTCTCCACAGTTTCCACTGGCTCACGGATCCCAGACTCACCGACACAACTCTGTATCCTCTGCTGCGAGTTCAACCGCCGGTTCCCATTCCTCCTTCACCACCATTGCCTCTTCCAACGGCCCGAAGACTCCTCCTCCCGCTTTTCACCTTGCCACATCTCTCGCGGCATACTCCAGTACATCTCCCTCCTACTCATACCCTCCAGCCATGAGCCAAGGAGACATGTACTACACTCAGCACATGCCTGGTGCGCAGCAGCAGCAACCACAGTCGGTGCCGTCAGGCCCCATGACACACTACGGCCAGCAACAACCCACCCTACTACATCCCGGCCCGGGCCAGTACCCTCCCCCGACGAGCTATGGCCAGTATGCCTACGCAAACGGCCTTGCTACTCCGCCCACCTCGGGCCCGGTGTCCAACGGAATGCCCGGCGGTGTTCTGCCTCCGCCAGTGACGGCCATGCCTCAACAAGGACTCGGCGGTCCTTATCACCACCAGAACCTGGATACCACTGGCCAACTCGCCCCTACCGGCATGAAGCCGCGTGTTACTGCTACTCTCTGGGAAGATGAGGGCAGTCTTTGCTTCCAGGTTGAGGCCAAGGGCATTTGCGTTGCCCGCAGAGAAGGTACGCTCCTACCCCAGAAATCTGCCACCTTGCTTGAAAGTCGACCTTGACTGGCTAACACAATCTGTCTCTCTCTCTCTCTCTCTTTCTCTTAGACAATCACATGATCAATGGTACCAAGCTTCTGAATGTTGCTGGAATGACCCGTGGCCGCCGTGATGGCTTGCTCAAGGCCGAAAAGGTCCGCCATGTCGTCAAGATTGGCCCGATGCACTTGAAGGGCGTCTGGTATGTGGAAATCTCCCATCTTCAGATCTGGCATTCCTCGGCGGGAAAAGTTTGACAGCGGGCTAACTGGAACTCTCCCTCCCTTTCTTCCAGGATCCCCTTTGACCGTGCCCTCGACTTTGCCAACAAGGAGAAGATCACCGAGATGCTCTACCCATTGTTCGTGCACAACATCGGAGCCCTCCTGTACCACCCTACGAACCAGAACCGCTCCAACCAGGTGATGGCCGCCGCTGAGCGCCGGAAGCAAGAGCAGAGCCAGATTCTAAGTGGCCAACCCGCGCCGCAGGGCCTGCCTTCCATCCACCCCCCTTCGCTCGGTCTCCCGGGCCCGCAGCCGACGCTCCCTTCGCATTCGACTCCGATCTCGAGATCGAGCATTGACCGCGGTCCGGCGTTCCCCACTCCGCCTGCCAGCGCATCCGGAGTCATGGCCCCGACCATGGGCTCGTCTGAGGGCTTCCAGTGGTCCCAGCAGCAAGGTACACACCCTATGCCCATTGACACTAGTCTCGGACACCATCGCTCAATGCCTGCCACTCCAGCTTCGACCCCGCCGGGAAACAACATGCAGAGCATGCAGCACTACCAGTCCAGCGGCCAGGGCTACGACAACTCGCGGCCCATCTACAACACCCCGTCGACCCAGCCGTCGCCGTACCAGTCGTCGTCGCACTCGCAACAGCAGGACCGCTACTACGCGCAGCCTCCTAGCTACAACAAGAGCGAAATGGGCCCGCCGTCGAATCGCCCCGTTGGCAGCAACGAGCCGCAAGAGGTCAAGCCTGAGGCTATCCTGCACTCCGACCACCACAGCATCGCGCCTGTTGTCGCCCACGGCTCTGACGAACCCGAGCCCGAGCACGAGCACGAGAATGAGTATACCCATGACAGCGGATACGATGCCGGCCGTCCTTCTTACAACTACCCTCCCCCTGCGGTCAACAGCCTGCCCTCTGATTCGCACATTGCTCCCGAGATGACCGGCTCGCCGAACCTGCCTCCCCCCTCTGGCCGTGCCACTCCCCGCAGTGCCGCTCCTACCCAGCCGTACTACACCCAGAGTGGCTACAGCACTCCTCCCCGCGTCCAGACCGCCACGAACAACCTGTACAACGTGGTCAACAATGACCGGGGCTCGGTGTCTGGCTCGTCCAGCAGCGATGTGTACGCCCAGACTCCCGAGTCGCTGCCCAAGAACTACACCACGGCTGCTCCCATCCTGAACGGAAACACCGGAGGCGGTGTGAAGCGTGGTCGTGATGACGATGACGAGGTGCCTCGCCAGTCCAGCGCTGGCCCCGCCCCTGGCCACGAGATGAAGCGCCGCAAGACCCTCATGGATTCCGGTGTTCCGTCTCCTGGGTATGACGCCATGGCTCGCTCGAACTCGGCCATGTCGGCGTCGCGTCGAAGGTAAAGACCTATCTACAGCACCCGAAACCAGCATTCCTCCGCATTATCTGGAATTCATCTTCCACATTCATCTTCCACATTCAAACTTTTTATCCCCTTCCAATTACCACCACCATCACCCCATGTTGGAGGAACGCCTTTCGGGAGATAATTTCGGAGAGAAGAATGATTTCTGACTTGGTTTTCTTTGAAAATATAGTCTCCTTACCTCCTAAAGAGACGGTGTTGAATAAGATTCCAGAAAAAAATATTGAAGACTACAGCCAGCCGGGCGGAGTTGGGTTGGCCATGAGACGATGTTTCGCGAGTGATCCTCATCACTCGGTTTCCTCTATCTGGAGATATGTTCAGCTGGGATTTGGTGTGGTCGGCAGAACTGAGAGGTTCCCCGCTTGCCATACATTCCTCCTGTTTGTTCTTCAGCTCAGGAGGAGTTCACTGAGTCTCTTGCCCTCCTTTCTTTCTTCGTTTGTTTGTTCAGTGTCAATCCATATGGCTTCTTTTGGGCACTTGCACACCAGTCTTGCCTCTACCACCACCACCCGGACAAAACCCACACTGTGGATTCTTCTCTGGTTTCTTGCATCTTCTTTCTCGACCGGACGCTTTACATCTTCGCGCATGCTTTTATCTTCGGCTCTTCTTTTTTTCTGAGGTCGTCACTCGATCATCACCCCCTCTTCAACGACGCAATGTTTCACCATATCGAACTCGATTTTCACTCCTTTATTTCTTCTTTTCATGCTGCGATCTGATCTTCGTTTCTTCCATCTACATTTTCTGAGCTATCATTGCGTTTCTATTTCAGCGGAAGCTTTTCCTGAAGCATTTTTACAACGCTTTCTTCCTTTCTCTTTCAGCATGTTTGAAAACTTTCCCTTTTGACGATTCCTCGGCATCCGACATGCGATATTTTCTTTTTTCTGAACCAAAAATTCGACGACTCGATGACGACGTTTTACGATTTTATTTTCTTCTGTCGATTGCGAGCTTGCATTTTGCTTCTTTTTGATCGTTTCTTTTTTTTTTGCGAATTCTCTTTTGACTTCCTCCAACGCCGTATAACGCCTCCACGACGGGATGAACAACCACTGCCGGCCCCTCCGGAGAACCCGGGGGGTTAGACAGCTGTCTTCCCAATGTACACATGGCTGAAATGATTTCCCACGCTGAAAGTGCAACTCCTTTTTCTTTTGCCTCGACGCTTATGATAACAGGGCGCACATGGAAATGTCCGATTTCCCTTTTTTCTTCTCGTTCTTCTTACGTTCTCACGCGTGTTTCAGAGTTGAATCTTTTTTTTGCCAGCCTGATGATGATGATGACACCTCCTGGATAGGGGCGTCTTTGCTAACGGAGAGAAAGCAGTAACGCCATTTACCGTTGACTTCCCGCCTTTCTATCCGTTGTTTTTCTCTTTCCCTGGCCTCCTCTCGAAGGCTGTGCGTGCAGGACCGATCGATCATCCCTTTTATATACTTTCTTGGAAAGTCTACATCAAGGCCGATCGAGCACGAATAATGTATTCGTCGATATTTTCTCTTATGGATTCGATCAACGAACCTGGGGCCTTCCAATCTCTTGCTCTCGGCTTGTCTGTTATGACCCTCGGATACTCCATTGCAGCAGTGTTGGAACCCCCCTCAGCTCGATTGTCGAGTAATTTTATTCCCCTGGCGGAGGACATTGTTCCGGGGGGCTTGATTATCCCCCCCGCGAACATTCTTTATTTTATCTGGCGCTTGTTGCCTTGGTTTCAGAAGATGTGTTTTGATGATGATGATTCTTTTACTTACTGGGTTCTCTCTCGAAACCTGTCCTACTACCGCCAATTTCCCATTCTTTTTTCCTATGTGTATACATGACTTTGGGGCGTCTGCACGAGATGGTTTGGCGTTGTTTCATATCTGATGATGTGTACATGCATATCCGATCATTCTTTCGGCGAGACGTCGCTTACTCTGTTTCTTTCGAATCGAGTGCTCTTTTTTTTTCATCTGTTTATCAAGACGATACGATATGACGTGTTTTCGGAACAACAGGGGAACCCATTTTTCCAGGATTTGGACGATGACGATGGACGTGTTTATTTCGATGAATCTTAACGTTCCTCTTCCTCCTCCTTGATTACCCTGGTTTTCGGTCCCCGGTTGGGAGGGGGAGTCTGGTGATGAATTATATGGCTCACGGTGTTGATGTATGTGACGCGGGGAAAACCGAGAAAAAGATCACGAAGAGACGAGTTGGGCTTGGTCATGACCTGGTTCCGTGGACTTTTTTCTTCTGGGTCTTTTTCCTTTTCTCCGCTGTGTGGATTCCTTTTCGTTTCTTGGTTGTCCTCTCATGGACGATTGTTCTCTTTTTTCTTCAAAAAAAAAGTTTCGGTTATGGGAGAATTTATCATGGGAGGATTCCTGGCAGGAAGCATCTCGACACTCTTGCTGGAACCTCAACAAAAAATTTCCCCTTCTCCTATCCGGTTGCGGTTTTTCTTTTTCTTCTTTTCCGATCGTTTCCCCCCAAGTTGCCTCCTTTCCCCCCTGTTTCGATCGATGTTCCTCGGGAGTTGTATTATCTCGGGGATTTCAGACGCTTTTTCTTCCTGGTTGGGTTGCTCTTCTTTTTTTTGCCTGCTTTCTACGTTCGTGTTATTTGGTTTTTCTCTCTTCCCCTGCTCTTCTTGATGGTGTTGCTTGATTTTGATCCTGTTTCTTTTTTCGTCTGTTTGATTCTTGGTTTGTTTCTAAAGTTGTGTGTGTGCGCTGCGTTTGTTGTTGCTTTTTTGGTTTTGATCTTGGATTTTCCTTTTTCTTTAACTTTTTGTTACTAACTTTTATGAATGACCCTAACGAGCTAAATGTCTATTTCTTATTTCTTATTACTATTTTTTCCTTCTTCTCTGCGCTTTTTACTCTTACTATGAACTGGATGTCTTCCGTTTTTGCCTTCTCTACGTGTGTGTGAGATGTGATGTGTGTGTGAAATAAGTCGATGTTGCGTGTTGATGTGCGGGCATGTTGGATGGAGCGGTAGGTGGAGTGAGATCAATTTAAGGATGTGCTGCATACCATTAGAACCTCTCCCCTGGATCTTCATTCCCTTCCTCTCAACAGCTCTGGGCTCTGGGGCTTTCACGAGCAGATCAGTAGGAAGAGAGTTATACTCTACTATATAAAGTCCAGAACTTCGGGGGGTTTGGTGTCTCAAGGAGACAACCGGTGGGCCAGGCATATATATATATATATATATTCCGGGATATACGACGATATCAGTAGACACATCACGTATGCCACACTTCACAGCCGGCCAAGGACAATCGCGTAGCTGCTGTAATCGCACACGGAGTCAAATCCGGCACATAGATTAATAATAGTCAGGGCTTTTAACGCTGCTTCAAGCTAGTTCAACCTTGAACCCAACCGACGCAATATCCCCCAGAATCCAGTCCAGAGACGTCACATAGGAAACGTCGTAGGCGGTATCAGGCCCATGCGACCCTCGAGTCAGCATGCCGACCGCGCGCCCACGACTATCCCACACCGGCGCGCCGGAGTCTCCAGGCTCCGAAAAGTTCCCCCGGACTCCCCGCATTGGCCGGGCTGCGATAACACAGCACTCCTCCACGACAAACTCCTTTTCCCGCACCAGCGACTTGATTGAGGTCAGCAGTCCGGCCGTGACCCCGGTGGCCGCACCGTACTTGGCGACCAGGAGGGCTTCGTCATCGCTGACCGTCACCAGCGGGGGGTTTCTCAGCTCGCGTTCAGGAACGATGCCGCTGATAGTATTGTACTTATCGTATGGCATCTTCCCGAACTCGTTGATGCCGTGCGTGGTCATTGCCGACAGGCTTGATGCGCCCATAGGCACGTGGTTGCGCACCTCGGCTGGGTCGTCCGGGAGACAAGCTGGGTCTATTTCGATGATCGCCCAGTCCCGCAGGAAGCAGGTCTCGGCCGTCGGAGTGGAGATGGCGTATGCTGGCGAGTAGACGACGTGGCCGATGACGCGATCACCTGGCTGGGGGATACTGTCATAGTGTTGGAGGTGGCGCCGACAGTCTTGAATAGTTTCTTCGAGAGCCCGCTTCTCGGCTTCCGAGCCGCGTGCGCTGAAGCGGGCTTGCTCGTCGAGGAGCATCTCCAGCTTCCCGGCGGTGAGCTTGCGAGATGTGTCGAAATGGCCAGGCCCAGGCTGGATGACCCGGCGGCATGCGTTCTCCGAGCTGCTGCTGCTGCTGCTGCTGCTGCTGCTGCTGCTGCTGGTGGTATCCGGGTTGTACTGGAAGTCGGCTTGTCCGCTTGCGATTGGGCCGTCGAAGAGGACGTGGCGGCAGGTAAGGCCGAAGATGCGCTTTGTTCCCGGTTCTCGCAGGTAGAAGCCCCGGCTTCCGGACCGGGTCGGGCATTCGAGAGGAGATATCGCAGTGCCGATGGCATCGGTGAAGTTGAAGCAGTCGAGGGCTTGGTTCAGCTGGTTCGGGAGTAAAAGGTGCGGCGAGCTGGATGAGGATACGACGGCCTCCTTGACCTCACATTCCATGAATAGGATGTCGTGGCTCCGGAGGATCTGTCGGCATAGCAGGGCAACCCGATACGCGGGTTCCCACGCAGCGGAACCGGGCTTTATCGATATAAATAGAATGACCGGGTGGGTGCTCTCGTCTGTGTCCACATGCCCGGCCCGGAGGATGTCCAGAGAAGTCCAGTTCAGAATCCTCACGGCATCGATGATTTGGCATCTCATGGATGATGACGCATCGTTCCAAAGGGGTTTGAGGACATGGCTATGAGAGGGGGGCCCAAGAATCTTGAGGCGTGGAAGCTTTCTGGCAGAATACGGCCAAGATTCCGGCGACGTCCGGGCCACCAGCCTGGGGGCGCTGGGGAGTCCGTGATAATAGTAGTTCTGCTCATCCTCACATGGTGGAACAGGCGTGGAGGACGGCGTTTCATGGCCCGGGAGCCCGAGTCCCAGCATACTGCGTGTCTTGCGGTGCTTTTTGATCAAGGCGTTGTTGTATGCATCGATGGGGAAAATGATGCTGGAGAATTGAGTGTCTATGACTACCGACTGACTTATCAACCTGAGTCAGCGAGTCAGTTGGAAGTAGAGGGCCGACGAAAACAGGTGTAATGAAAAAAATAAGTGTTCCTCCAGTAATTCAAGAAAAGAAACCCAAGAACCGATTCAAAATCCACGACCCGAAGCTGGCTGTGAGACGTTTTCGAATAGCGGCGGCTGCGATGATCTCAGCTTTGCGAACTCGTCGAAGCTGGCTGTGGAGAGCGAGACAAAGAACGGATGAGCACGGAGGCTTTTGTCACAACTCCAGCTGGAGCAGGAGTATACGGTAAGAGTTTCCGTTGGTGGCTGCTGCTTCCTGGCATCTTGATGCCACCTGCCCCCGGAGGCCGGTGCCGCCGGCATCTTAGCAAGCAGGGAGCGGCGGCGGTTCCGGGGAGAGGTGCGCTCGGTCAGAGCCACAGCGAGATTCCCGAAGTAAGGCGAGAGAAAAAATAAAGCTGGGATGAAAACGCTCTCAGCTCTCGCTCGCGTCTACTGTACTTGGGTCGACCGTATGAATCTATAGCTAGAAATCACTTTCAAGGTCGCGCGGCTTTGGGTGTCTGGGTGAGCATCTCCCGCACATCCCAGTGAAGCCCAAGACGAGATCCACCCGATTCACGAAAGGAAAATCTCCTCCGGAGGACAGACACAGACACACTCAACTCCGGGCCAGGAGACATACGTACATAAGTACTTCATACTACTGTACATACAGTACAGTACTTAGGTATGGAAGAGGGAAAGGACACAGAGAGAGAGGCTGGGTGTAGCTTGGATTCCCCATACCGCGGGCACGGACGCGTGCATTGTCACCAACGTGAGCACTTCTCGCGGCCCGTAGTCCCCTGGTGCCCTCATCACATCCAAGCCCGCTGCCCAAATCTCGATATTACAGAAGATGCACACTTTCACCTCAATCAAGCTCGCAGCTCACAAGTTCTCTCCACAAACCACCCAGAGACGTGGGACCTCGTAGCCGTGAAAGTGTCGGTGGTGTAGGTATTCAGAAGAAGCGAGAGAAGATAAAGGGAAAGCATCCCCCTAAACCAATCCCCCTCTCGAACCCCCACCGTCGCGTCGCCATCTCTCGCGCCAAAAAAAAGTATGTGATCTTCACAGCCCCCCTCCACTGCTCGCTTATCACCAAAAAGCAAGCCTTGGGTCCCCAATTTACCACAAACACGCACCCGCACCCGGAAGCAACCCGGGAGATCATCACCTTTCGTTTCCCATTTCCAGTTCTCCCACTCTTCCTTTGTCTGTCAATGCGACCACTATCGCAGCGTCTGGCCATCCCAAGGTGAAATTATCCGCTACCGAGTTTTTGCGTCTCCGGTGTCAAAAGTCTCCGGTACCAGGCTTTCTCTCTCTCTCTTAATATCCTCGCCTGGTTGCAATTCGCCCAAGATTCAGGCCTGCTTTTATTTAACTTCTTCAATGCGATGCATTGGCCAAGGCCCGACAAGCGAAGTGAGGCGTACCGAAGAATGAGGCTGAGAGATGCTTATCGATCATACTACAGAAACACATGGGGGGAGAGCACCCGCGCAGAGCAGGAGGAGGATATCAAACAAGAGATCGGGATTCGTGGCCGAGGTTACGGGGAGAGAGCGATACTCATGTACGCACTGTACGAATAGCAAGCACCGGAGTCAGTAAGGTCGGAGTGGAAGTGCCTCTCAACAGCAGGTGACAAGGCCGCCTCAAGTCAGGGGCAGACCGTAAAAGAGTCGGGATCAGAAGAGGGGGAGCCATTCACGTCCGTGGCCTCGTGCAGACAGAAAGATGCACAACAATGGCAAACCCCGGCCCCCCTGCGCCAATCCTCTTAAGTCTCCTCCTGTCTTATGCAGATGTTGTTTGCTCGGATGCGCAAATGCAGGGGCACACACCGGACGATAATATTCGTCTTTTTATGAACGCAGGAGGCATTTGATATGCGTCTTATCTAACGAGCCCACGAAATGGTCCATCCACCAGAATGACAATGCCTTTCCACATAAAGAACTCCGGCGTTTTGTTCTTTGGTGTCCACGAGGGGTAGGCAATCTTCGGATACATCACTTTTGCCATTCGATCGCACAGCGGATCCGGGACGACTCTCACACACACAACCAAAAGACCCCGGGTTTGGTCGCCGCTGGACCCAACCCCCGCCCCTGGTACATCATGAGACAGCTAATCTACCCAGAACCGAGAAGGGGATTAAAATCGACAGACCAGAAGAAGGAAAAAGAATAAAAAAAGATGGGATGACAAGACAAGACAAGAGAATGTGCCCAGAGCGTTAAAACCTCCGGGCCCCAACCCTGCCCCCCAGCCAGCCAGCCAGCCCAGAGAGAGAAAGAAAAAAAGAGATCAGTCAAAATTCGAGGGGGACCCTAGTACCCATTGAAAGCGTTTGAGGGCTGGCCAAAAGTCGCGGGAAGTAAATTGAAGTTATTGAATAAACTTGGTTGTTTGGTTTAATTCCTCTCCAATGTTGCGCCTTCATGCCTTCTCACAGGAATCCGAACACGCTTACAGACTTTCGGCCCGCATAGACTCCGCTGCAAAGTGGCTTCCAGCCAATCAGCGTCCACCGCCGCACTCCTGCATATCGCGTTGCCGGGACGACTTTGACGACAAAAGACGGACATCTGGAGGCAGGAACGAGGTGCTCTCCTCAGTGACTTGGTGAATGTACTGTACTCTACATGGAAGCGTGGTAGGTACAGTCAGCACTTACTCAACATGTATGTAATAGACAACAACTACTTACTGTACAGTACTGTACAGTCCAGAATACACACACACACACACACACACACACACACATTTTATGCACAACCCCTCCTCCTCCCGTGATTCCTCACAACCCATTCCCCCTCGGCATGACTTCAGAACGAGACTTGAAAGACTTGATTGCCCGGGCCACGCGCCTGATGTCAAAAAAAGGATCCGGCTACGGCGCTGTCTAGCATCATCAGCGGAGAGGACCACCCGGCAGCAGTCAACGTCCTGGCTGCCGATAGCCCGATCGGTCTTGAAGCCCCGATGGATTATGTGTCCGAGCTGGAGATCGGCCGCGAGCTCCTCCAGCAGTTTTTTCGAGGTGTTATGTCCCCCGGGACGGCCCTTACCTCGGTCACACTTGCTCTCTATTCCTCGGGATGCCTCTTCAGCAGACCCGGGACGTGTTGAAGCCTCCGCCGGCGCGCGACTACGCAGTTGATGCTATACCCAAGCCCGAAACCCTCCAAAAAGCGCAAGCCGGAGGATGAAGCCGACTCTTCCCCCATCAGCCAGCCCTTTACCACTTCGCAAAACGGTAGCCAGAGAGCATGACCCGGGTGCCAGTGGACCGCCTGCTCTCGAGGCGATGAGCCTACCGCATAACCAGCCCGAACCTTCCCCCAGCAGCTCGCGGGGCAGTGACACAAGCACTCGGAGCAGAAACGCAGCAGCCAAGGCCTAGTCCCGCGATAACGGGCTGGGCGGCGGCGACGACCACCGGAGCTGCGGCACCCCGCCGGTGGCTCACCGCAAGAGCGGCCTGCCGCTACAGACCGGCCAAAGCATTTCCCATCCGAGCCGGCCAGGCCCACCGTCTTCCATCGGAGTATATAATAATACATGCTCTCTATCGTAAAGAAAAACTTCTATTACTCTTATTATCCTAGACTTATAAGTTTAATAAGAGTGTATCGGAGCAGTGGGGACATCGTTGGTAAAGTGTAGGTTCAAGTCACCACACCAGCACAGTGCAAAACAGTGTCTCAAACAGTACCCCCTATTTAGTTTTTTGGCTTGCATAAAAAAGAAAAACAAACAAGGCCACAAACAAATTGAGAGAGATTCCCTCCACTTGTCACAAGTTCAGACTGAACTTTCTTCCTCTCACACATCTTTCTCACCATATTCTTCTCTCCAATTCTTCCTGTCACTTTCTCTCCTCCTTTTTTTTTTTCTTTTTCTTTTTCCTTTTCCTTTTCTTATCTTTCTTTTCCCTTTTTTTTCTCCTACCACGACTGGTCTTTAGTTGGCTTCAGAATATGCCTGGTCCCCTTACGCCAGCCTCCGAATCGTCCCTGAATATTGTTACTTCTTCCACCACTCTGCCATCTTCAACCGCCGTGGCTGACGCACTTCCTTCTGCTTCGCCTCCCTGCTCTGTTGCTGGTCTACCGCCATTCCTTGCCGCCCACATTCCACCCTCCAACGTCGACTCGAGCCCTGTGAAGTTTTCCTCGCCCTGTGATGCATCCAACGCCACAACTCTTCTAGACAGCTCCCCCTTCATATCCTCCATCATGGCCGACGAGAACACCGCTCCCGCCCACTCGACCCCCCGCCGCTCCGTCTCGGCCTCCAGCGTCGACGGCTTCGATTCCGCACACTCCCCCGCTTCCTACTCTTCCCCCATCGCCATGGCCAGCCCCGACAGCGTCAACGGCCAGGCCGTCGCTCCCGCCGTCATGTCGGCCGTCAAACCCTTCAGACCCTCGGCTTCGCGGAACTCGAGAATCCTGTCCGGCGCCGAACTCTCGCCCCTCCGCCTGCTGAGCGAGAACCGCCCCATGGCTCCGGCCCTGAACGCCACCAGCGTCAATGCCACCATTCCCCCCAATGGCACGTTTGCTCCTCCAGCCAACCAACCCACTGCTTCCCCCGACAAGGCCGCCTCCATGCGCAGCCCTAGAAAGGCTGTGGCTCGCTTCCCCGTCCGTGTCAGCACCCATCTCGATTCGCAACGCGTGCCCTCGGGCGGATCTGCAACCTCGACCGCGTCTGCTGCGGCTGCCGGCGCAAATGGCGCCTCGACCACTGTGACCGTTACGTCTACAACCACCACCATGGGCAGCGCTTCAGGAACTGCCTCCCCCGCCGCCAGCGACTCCCCCACCACCACCCCTACTCTGCCCGCAGCCTCTCCCGCCACTTCGCGCCATATGAGCCTGGACGAGTGCCTCATGCAAAATGATGGCCTCAAGCGCGCCATCCAGATCCTAGACGAGGAAGACGACCGCGAGGCAAAGAAGCTCATGTCGGGAAGCGACGAGTATCTTGCCGGCATTGACGAGGAGGACCACTTTGCCGCGGCTGACGACACCATGGTCAGCACCCTGAGCAGCTTCTCCGCCGTCCCCAACATGACCATGATGTCGAGATTGAATGGCATGGACAGCCCCGCTAAGCTCGCCCCGGCTGCTTCCCGTGGCCGCCCCGACCTGAACTCGTCGCCCATGCGCTCTGGCCGCCCGACCTCCATGTACGTGCAGTCAACACCAATGCACGGCCAGGACTCTGGAAACACGACAAACCTGCTCCTCGACTTCACCGATCAATTACGCTACCCGCAGCACACTCCCGCGCAACGTTCGAAACTCGGCCCTGGATCGCGAGGCATGCCCGACATCACCGAAGACGGCCTCATTTCTGCAACCCCGTCCCGCCCTGCTAACGGTGCCGGTCCCAGCCTCCTCGACTTCGAAATCCCCCCCATGCCAACTCCTCGCAGCGTCCCTTCGGTAACCCCCCGTGAACTGGAGAGTCTCAAGTCCCAGTTCTTGTCCCAGATCAGCAGTCTGAAAGCGTCCCTGAGCGGCAAAGAGGCCGAAGTGCTGTCCCTGAAGACTGCCATTGGCGATGCTGAAAAGCGCGTGGGAGAGTGCATGGAGCAGGTCAGCGAGGAGCGTGTCTCTCGTGAGCATGCTGTGGCCGAGCGTGACGGCTGGGAGCGTCGCGGTCGCGAGATGGAGACCGTTCTGCGTCGGGTCAAGGACGAGATCATGGTCGGCCAACGCGAGCGCGAGGAGCTGGAGATGAAGCTTGATGAGAGCGAGAAGCGCCGCGAGGCTGCCGAGATGATGGCCCAAGAGGCCGAGAGCAAGATGGCGGGCATGCGCGCCGGTAAGTCCTCGAGCGATGCCGCAGCCGATCGCGCCCGTGCCAACGGTGGCGCCGCGTCGCCGTCGGAAATTGCCGCCAACTCGGTGGTCACCACCTCCCGGGACATCGAGATCGCCGTTGAGCGTGTGGCCCGCGAGCTGCATGCTCTGTACAAGACCAAGCACGAGACCAAGGTGGCTGCGCTGAAGAAGAGCTACGAGAGCCGGTGGGAGAAGAAGGTGCTGGAGCTGGAGCGCCACGTGCGCGAGCTCACCGAGGAGAACGACCGCCTGCGCGTGGGCCGGGATGCCACCCTCACCCGTCTCGACTCGGCCGCCTCGCTCATGCTTCACCACCAGATGCTTGCTGGCGGCGAGGACCCGGCCGTGGCCGACGAGCGGCGCCGTCGCGACCGCGAGCGCGAGGCCCACCATTCGGCCGCCATCCGCCAGCTCGAGGCCGAAGTCAACCGCCTCGAGGCTGTCATCCGCACCGTCAACGACGACAACGAAGAGCTGCGCAGCCTGCTGGAGCGGGAGCGCGTCGAGAAGGGCGAGCTGGTGCAGCTGGCCGAGGAGATGATGGCCATGCAAACCTTTGTGGCCCCCACGCCCGCTGCGCAGCCGGCCAAGCAACAGTTCCACAACGGCCCCATCATGCCGGCCGATCCGCCGCCGCGGCCCGTGTCGATGGCCGGCTCGGCGTCGTCGCAGTCGAACCGCTCGTCTGCCTCGTCGACGTCGTCGAACTCGTCCTCGTCGTCGGCGGGACAGCCCTCCATGGGAATGCGCACGCCGGTGTCGAGCCGCGTGGCGGCTCCCCGGGCCTCGGGCCTCCGCGCGCCCGGCTCGGCCGCCCGCGGGGCGTTCGGTGCGGCGTCGCAGCACGAGCGGACCCGTAGCACGGGATCTTCGAATGGCGGCGGGCCGATGATGCCGCGCATGGGGGCGGCGTCTTCGCGCAGCGGTATCATGAACTCGATCGAGCGCATGGGTAGCCACCGTGGCCGTTCGGGGGGTGATTCGTAAAGCCGCTATGAGTTTCTTACATTAATGTCTACTACTACTACTGGGTTTTGCTTGTTTTTTTTCTCCATGGGGTTCGTTTTTGTGTGTTGTGGTTTTCGTTTTCAAATTTCATGATGAAGAGCAGAGGAGGCCAGATCGCTCATACCCCTCTATTTGTGTTTTTGTTTTTTGTTTGTTTTTTCCCCGTTTTGTGTCGGGGCCTGTTTTCTTAGGGATTGAGGCGGGTTAGGGTGTTGTTTCTTTTTCTCTTATATCAGTTACGACTGGAATGTGAATTGTGCTGTTTTCTGTTTCAGATGTACTTGCCAGCGTTCTCGTGTCTGACATGGTGCTGCGCATATATGCTTTGGTCTAGATCATTCCGCATTGGTTTCTTGCAGCGTGCTCATGTGTGTGTATCTCTTTTCTTTATTGGGGTAGTAGTGGTGAAGGCACAGAAAAGCATGTAAATGCATAAACATGGCGGTGTATATTTTAAAACAGGATGTATGATATCAAGTACTAGCAAAACTTTTTGGTTCCTCATGGCCGTTCACAGCTATCCCGTATACATAAAAGTAAGGTGACAGGTAATCGGCGACAGTCGAGTCTCGTTGGACAGTATATCGGGCTGCTACAGGGGAAGCGACAGGTGCTGGAACTGGCGCTTACCGGCGCCATAGTCGCCAGCAACCTGGCCGGATCCGCGGATCTTGTACTTGTAGATCATGAGGCCTTCGAGGCCAACCGGCCCGCGCGAGTGGATCTTGTTCGTGCTGATGCCGACCTCGGTGCCGAAGCCGTAGCGCATGCCGTCCGCCATGCGCGACGAGGCGTTCCAGTACACGTTGGCCGAGTCGACGGCGTTCATGAACGCCTCGGCCACGGCCGCGTCGGACGTCAGGATGATGTCGGTGTGGTGCGAGCTGTGGGCGTTGATGTGGGCGATGGCGGCGTCGGCGCCGGGCACGGTCTTGACGGCGAGCGTGAGGGCCAGGAACTCGGTGTCGTAGTCGGCATCGGTCGCGGGCACGACGCCGGGGGTGTCCGCGGGCAGCGCGGCCAGGCTTGCGGGGTCGCAGCGCAGCTCGACGCCGGCGGCCAGCAGGGCGGAGGCGACGGCGGGGAACACAGTCGCCAGGGCGGCGTCCTGCACGAGCAGGGACTCGACGGCGTTGCAGGCAGCGGGGTAGTTGGTCTTGGCGTCGACCACGACGCGCGTGGCCAGCGCGGGGTCGGCGTCGGCGGCGAGGAAGGCGGCGCAGATGCCGTCGGCGTGGCCCAGCACGGGGATGCGCGTCGCCGACTTGACGTAGCGCACCAGCTCGTTCCCGCCGCGCGGGATCACCAGGTCGATGTGGCGGTCGAGCGCCAGCAGCGCGGGGATGGCGTCGCGCGTGGTGACCAGCTGGATGGCCGCCGGCGGCACCGCGACCGCGCCGGCGGCCGCGGCGTCGGCCGCCGCCGCCGCCAGCCCCGCGCCAATGGCCTGCGAGATGGCCACAAACGACGCCGTCGACTCCTTCCCGCCCTTCAGAATCGCCGCGTTGCCCGACTTGATCGCCAGCGACGCAATGTTCGCGATCACCTCGGGCCGCGCCTCGAAGATGATCAGCAGCACGCCGATCGGGCAGGTGACGCGCTCGAGCGCCAGCCCGGCGTCGAGCTGCGTGCGCAGCGTGACGCGCCCGGCGGGGTCGGCCAGCCCGCGCACGTCGAGAATGCCCTGCAGCATGTCGTCGAACTTGCCCGGCCGGCCCAGGTCGAGCCGCGACACCAGGCTGGCCGGCAGCGAGCCGGCGGCCGCCGCGCGCGCGAGCGCCAGGTCGCGGGCGTTCGCGGCGAGGATCTCGGGGCGCGCGGCGATCAGCGCGCTGTGGATGCACGTGAGGGCCGCGTTGCGCGTGGCGACCGGCAGGTTGGCGAGGGTCAGGGCGGCCGCTTTCGCGGCGGTTGCGGCTTCGAGGGGGGTGGCGTTTGTGAGCGACATTGTGGGTGTGTGTGTGTGTGTATACGGATCGGGTGGTCGGAGCGGGCGAGGTTTCGGAGCCGGGGCGGAAGAGGCTGGTGGTCAGGAGGTGGTGGTTGTGTAGGTTGGGGTGGGAGGATCGTCGGCTTTTTGTGCCGCGATATCGGAGGTCAGGGCCGGGTGAGGCGGGGTGAGTCACACGGGGTGCGGGCCGGAGGTGAATGGTGTTGAGGATTTGTAAACAGATTGTCGAAAAGTCGGAGTTCTAGGATGGAAGGTGCCAGGAGGGAGTGATCGTGGGAAGGATATGAGGTTGAAGTGGTCTATGTTCGAGAGGATTTCGAGAGGTGCAAAATGAGGTTTGTCGTTGACTCAATGGCTTTTTCTTTTTTTTCTTTTTTCTTTTTTTTTTTGGCTGTAGGCAAATCACCCCACCTGGCCAATAGCGTGACAGTTGGGCCGTTCCAGCAGGGCGAATATCAACAAATGAATACAGCTATAAGGGCAAATCGGCGAAGAAACCTCTCTATTAAGCCTACTAAATTATCAGCTGTTTACAAGAATTTCTCTTGATGGGTTGGCATGCTTCTTGGCTTTGGTGGGTGATGAGGCGTGAGGTGGTATGAGGGTTTAACCCTAGAGGAACTGGGAATCTAGACCGTATTGAGTCTCATAACGAAAAGTGATGAGGACAGCAAAACTCAATTGGTGATGCTGAGGTTCCTTCCTGAAGAGATATGGGCTCAATTTCGCCGTGATAGACACAGCTGGCTATGCCTACCTCCTTCCCCTTCCATCTATGCATGTAGACGGTCTTGCCGTCTTGGATGCAGAACAGGCAATACCGGTTACACACATTTTTCACACAACACACACTGATTCCGCACAAGACCTATACCGGATACACGCATATCCACCTCTCAGACACTGAATCAGGCGGAAGGAGGCAGCTTATACCGGTTACACCCATAACGCGAAACCCTAAAGATGCAAAAACCCACCCAGTTCGGCCTTCGCGCGCTTCAATTCAACCTTCTCTTTTTCTTCCCCACGAAATCCGTCTGTCACTACATGCAAATAAGCTCCGGGAATAATCCACAGCAAGGATTTGCGATCTCCAAACTTCCCCAGTATGCCATCTGGTTACCCCAAATTCTCCCTTTCCTCTTATTTCTTCTGCGTTACTGTGCCCCGACAACACACATGCCGCTGTTCTAGCTTCGCTTGTCCAACCCGCCATCGTGTCTCACCCGGACCACAGCCGACGTCGCCGGATATCGCCCCGATATTTCCGTGTCCGAGAGGAAAAAATCACAAATGACGAGCTGCAGGTCACACGAGCGTCCGGCATTTTTCGTCCCAGCGGACTTCAGGGCTCGGGGCGGAATCGGCGAACGAAAATGAAGATCACAAGTGCAGGCAGAGACACGGCCGTGGTGTGCCGATATCGGGTGGCCTGGCGGGCGTCATTCCAGCGTGGGAGGCCCGGCCGACAAAATGCACGACGGTGGCGGTAACCCACCGTTGGCTCTTCAGTCGACTTGGGGTCTTGGCCCCTCCTGGATTTTTCGTCTCTCAGAACGCCCATATATGACAGACAGTCAGTCATGGTCTATGATCGGGCCAGAACGAGAACGCCAGTCGTCTGGGCTCCCGCTTGACATTTTCCTCTTGCTCTACAGTACATGTCGAACTCTGGGGAATATGGCGGCTGGCTGGGCGTCAAAAGGCGTTGTGGACGGGTTGTACCTTAGCACCCCGGCGGGGGCTGGTCCCAAACGGGAATTAGCTTCCTCCCCAAGTGCCCTGCATCGATGCCGATGCTTTCTGGTCGGTTATGTGGAGGCCCTAGCCGAGCCCCCCCTTTTGCCGCAAAAAGGGTGTGTGTGTGTGGTAGCCTCGCCTTCCATCGGCACGAACCTCGCAGGAAAAAAGAGAAAAAAAAAGAAAAAAAGGCATCAACGATCACATCGACGGTCCCCAGTCATTCCTCTGGTCTTCGCTGTTCACTCAGGACGTTGCAGTCGTTCACGGCTATCAGAGTCATCTCGGCTTCAATGAATCGAGATCGTTGGTTTTGTTCGTCGACTGCCGGCTTCATATGAAGATAGTCAGACGGTTCAACGCTGCACTTACAGACCGGCGCCTCCCATCACTCTTCCTCTTCAGACGGCCTGTGCGAAAAGGGCCACCCGATCCCCGGCGACCAACATGCCGGAACGAAGACCACAATATGCAAGGTTGGATTGATAGCTTGATTGTGCCAATGTGTCCCAAAAGCCCATGCAAAAGAGGATCCCCTGCCCAGTTTTTGGTCGTATTACATCCCGCTCACTCCTAACGGCCGCGGCGTTTTAATCGTCTACCCACCCACACCCAATTCCTTTTTTTTTCTTTCTTGTTTTCTATGTTATTATCATTTTCCAAGATGTCGATCTTCAAAACCAGACCGCTCATACATTGACCACCGGGCCTGCCTCCTTCCTACTACAATCTTACACAGACACCCACACACTAACACCATAGTGTTGTTGTCCCCCTCTCTCTCCCCGCCAGTCATTTAGAATCCGTGAGCAGATTTACTGTTGAAACTTAGCTAAACGATCTTGACCATACAAGAGTGCCTTAGCCCCCAGTCTGGTCGAAACTGGCTCGCCTCCTTTGAGTCACCTACGGATCTTATGATCCTAAATGCCACCTTTTTCACTTTGAAATATTTTGGTTGTTTCGTTTTGTGTCGTCTCGTCTCCTGCTGTTCATATATACTCCCTTCTCGGTTCGGTGTTCGATTATCTCTTTAAATAGGCAGCCCTGAACCTCTTCCTCTTTCGGCCGCTCTTCTGCTTTTTCTCCTCGATCTAAGCTACACCTCCTCACTCTTGTCCGGAATTCCTCATGATACCACGCCATGGCATCTGCACCTAACCCGGGGACCTCTCCCCGTCCCGAAATCGAACCGGCGCGCACCGGGAACGCCGACTCTGTTCCGTCCAGCAACCACACCCCAGGCGGAGCCGACGGCAAGGACTCAACCAAGCCAACTCCGGCCGTCAGCATCCGCGAGCCCCGGGAGTCTATTTCCCGCGGTAGCATCGACAGCTCGGTAATATCGTCCTGCCACGACGTCGATCCCGCTGCCCCCGATGATCCGGAAGCCAACCGGCCGCGCGCCATGTCCGACACGTCCTCCACGGCACCCCGGATAGCCATCCCTGTGCCCCGGGCCGAAAGACATGGTTGGTTTGCGTTCCTGACTTTGATACCTGAGGTAGTCCAGCCGAACCACTACCAAAACAAGACCAAGTGGTGCATTATCACCATCGTGGCCCTGGCTGGTGCCGTTGGGCCCATGGGCGCCGGTATTCTCTATCGTGAGTTCCCTCTTCTGTCAACACTTCGTCACACATCTTACCAGCACATCTTCAACTAACATGCGTATCAATCTGCACAGCGTCTCTTCCTCAGCTTACGATAGATTTTCACACTACACCCACTGTGACAAACTTGTCAGTGTCCATGTACATGCTGGGTAAGTGCATTCCGCAGAATATTATCTCCGGCCCCCCTACCACCGGAAATACTATAAGGACAACCCTGGTATTGAAAACTAACACCGAGTCACACTCCCCACAGCCATGGCCATCTTTCCGCTGTGGTGGGCTTCTTTCTCCGATAAATACGGCCGGCGCAACGTCTACATCCTCGCTTTCTGTCTATTTATCGTGTTTTCCATTCTCAGCGCCGTGAGCAAGTCCATCGGCATGCTCATTGCCATGCGCCTGCTCTCCGGCGGCGCATCGGCCTCGGTCCAGTCGGTCGGAGCCGGCACCATTGCCGATATCTGGGCAGTCTCCGAACGCGGCAAGGCCATGAACCTTTTCTACCTAGGCCCCCTGATCGGCCCGCTTATCGCGCCTATCCTGGGCGGCGTGCTTGCCAACAAGTTCGGATGGCAGTCAACGATGTGGTTTCTAACCATCTACGGCGGCATAGTCCTCATGGCAATTCTGTTCCTGCTCCCGGAAACCCGCCAGCACTCCATGATGAAAAATGCCAAGCCGGTTGTTCCCGTAGAGGCCGACACCACCGCCGGCGAGAAACCGGCGGGTGGACTGGCGACCGGAACACCGCTGGTCCAGACCCGCACAAACGAATCAGTCAGCGAGAGAGCCAAGACCATCATGATCTTCCTCCGCGAATTCTTTGTCGACCCGCTGCAAGTGATCCTACTCATGCGCTTCCCGGCAATCTGCATCACCGTGGTGTTCGCATCGCTGACCTTCGGCTGTCTTTTCGCCCTCAACATCGCCGTGCAGGCCGCCTTCGCCAACCCCCCGTACAACTTCTCGGAAACTGAGGTCGGCCTGGCCTATATTCCCATGTCGGTCGGCTACATCATATCGTCGATTGTTGCCGGCCGCTGGATCGACCATATCATGCACCGCGAGGCCAAGCGCGCCGAGCGCTACGACGAGCGTGGCCGGCTGGTGTTCCTCCCCGAGGACCGCTTCCGCGAGAACATGTGGATTGCCTCCGGTGTGTATCCGGTCGCGATGCTGGTGTTTGGCTGGACGGCGCAGTACGGCGTCCACCCCGCGGCACCCATGGTGGCGCTGGTGTTTTTCGGCATCAGCTCAATGCTTGTATTCGTGAGTCCCTCTATCTTGTCCCCTAAGGTCCTTCGAAAAGAAGAAAAAAAAGGGAAAAAGACTAACCCCCGTCATTGTCTAGTCGGCCGCAACGACTGCGCTCACCGAGTACGTTCCCAAGCGCAGCGCCAGCTGCGTGGCTCTCAACAACTTTGTCCGCAACATCTGCTCGTCGATCGGGGCCGTGGTGGCCCAGCCCGCCATCGACCGCATCGGCCTCGGCTGGCTGTTCACCATCCTGAGCGTCTTCATGATCGTGTTCGGGTTCACCTCCATCTGGTCGATGTTGAGGTTCGGCCCTCGGTGGCGCAAGACTCTGGATGCAGCTCTTGCGAAGTAGTCATGTTGGAGGTGTGTGGTGGCTTCTAGATTGCTTTTTCGCCTTGGTGTTTCGGAGTTTGGGGTTTTCATAAAAAGTGTAGCTTCCGGGACTTTCTGTTTCTCTTCTTGGATACCACATGTGTCAAAATGAAACTGGAAAGAATAATCAATATATTAAACTCTATAGATATCGATGGAACCTTCAAAGCCTGCTGCGACAGATGGTCTATCAGTCTCATTCGGCATCCACAGAGCCAGTCCAGTGGTTTATTCGCTAGCCTTGTTCCGCTCAGCAAACAACTTGCCCAGCGTCTCAAAGCTCACATTGCCACCGCTGAACACCACACCCAGATCCCACCCCTCCGGGCCAGCCTCCTTCTCGACCATGCTGCGGAAGTCCTCGTTGAACAGCGCCACGGCCAGCGGCACCACGCCGCTTGGCTCAACCACCAGCTTCATGCGCTCAACCACCAGCTGCAGCGTCTCGAGGATCTGCTCCTCGGTCACGCTGTACACGGCGCGCACCAGCTTGCGGTCGTGGATCACGGTCCACGGATACTTGCCGACGGGGGTGCGCAGGCCATCGGCAATGGTCAGCGTCTTGACGGCCTCGACGCGCTTGCCCTCAGCCAGGCCGCGGCGGCAGTCGTCGCCGCCCTGGAACGACGGCTCGGCGCCAAACACGGCGATGCCGGTGCCCTCGCAGCTGAGCGCGACGCCCGACAGCATGCCGCCGCCGCCACACGGCGCAATGATGGCGTCGAGCCTCGCCTTGCCGGCCGGCGGCTGCGTGACGAACGCCGACTCGTCGGCGCGGGGCGGCACGCGCCGGGTGCCCGCGGCAGCGGCCGCAATCATCTCGCCGGCCTGCTCCTGCAGCTCGAGCCCCAGCGTGCCCTGGCCGAGCATGATGTCCGGGTGGTCGTACGGCGGCACCAGCCGCGCGCCGGTCTCGGCGATGACGGCGGCCGTGACCGCCTCGCGCTCGACGCTCGTGCTCCCGCTGAACACGATGCGCGCGCCGTAGCCGCGCGTGGCGGCGATTTTCTGCGCCGGCGAGATGTCCGGCATGACGATGTGGGCCGGGATGCCGTTCTCGCGCGCGGCGAGCGCCAGCGCCTGCGCGTGGTTGCCCGACGAGTGCGTGACCACGCCGCGCGCGCGCCCGCCGCCCGCCTCCCACCCGGGCTCGCGCTTCAGCCGCTCGACCGCGTGGAACGCGCCGCGCGCCTTGAACGCGCCGATGCGCTGCAGGTTCTCGCACTTGATCCAGAACCGCAGCACCGGCGCCGCCAGCCCGGCGCCGCGCGCGGTTGACGCGAACCGGTTCAGCGTCGAGTTGGTCGCCACTATCGTCTTGTGCACGTGCGGCCGGACCAGCTCGTGCGCCGCGACCACCGAGGCGCGCGTCAGCGGGAGGGTGTACTGGATCTCAGCCATTGTGGGGTGTGGGTGTGTATATGCAAGTGAAAGGAAGTGAAGTGAAATTAGGGTTTCTGGGCTAATGAACTTTAATAAGCCGCTCAACCCCGATATCAGAAGATAATAGTCACACAGTTCCAAGGCGGAAAGAGCAGACTATTGGGAAAGGAAGAACCTAGGGAAGGTGCGATGGGGCGTAATCAGAGAAGGGAAGGTGTGGACTACAACGATATCGATAGAAGGATCTCTAGAACGATCCTGGAACAAATGAGTCAGATAAGGGCAACCAGAAGAAAAGCTTGAAACAGAAAGACCGGACACGCCAGAATGGCAGATCTGTCAAGAGCAACACAAGAAGGAAGGAAGAGAAAAAAGGGAGGTCCGGAAAGGGTGGGAGACGGAGTAATCCAGCCGAAAGAGAGAAAAAAGCAAAAGAGTCTGTCGATCGAGCAGCCGCAAAACCCTCGTTTACTCCTCGATAAGAACGAACTCCTCACATGGTGGGTGGACTGGTGGTCCCCCAGCGATCTCTGTACTGACACCATAAAAAAAAACAAAAAGGAGGGGCAACCCGCAACGATGTGGTGATAGGCTATCCCGATTAGCCCATCGGCCGTCCAGGTCGCTGCATTACGGCAGCTTGGTTGGTGATTTTTTGTCTTTTTTTTTTCTCTCTTCCCCGTCCTCGGTCCTGCGCCTTGTCTTCCGTCCGGCTGACTCTCTAAGCGGTGTTTCCTGATTCTGGGGGTCCCGCCGCTCCGTACACGTCCGCCGCCGCCGGAGATATGGAGGAACAATCGCATGCACCCGCCGGCGTATCTTCCTTTTACATGTCGGGCGCTACATACAGTACACTGCAGGCACGCTGAAAGGGCGTACGGAGTCAGAGGGCGAACCAGAACCGGCGGGGGCCAAGCATTCGGTCCTGTGCCGCACAAGAACGCCCCCCCC